>MJUU01016167.1:106621-123987 GCA_002080025.1 Modiolus philippinarum | reverse complement strand
CTCTCTAGAGAGAATGTTGTTCTCGGCAAGTGATTGGATGAAATTCAATTATGACGTCAAATATGTTTGCTGTTTTTTTACTTTACCATTGTGACGTCATGAAAAAAAAGGCGATCATGCCTGATGACGTTACGCTCAAAGAACACATTTATTTGGGATGATTGGAAAAGGGCGGTCATGATTTTGTTCAAAATCTCCTTGAAATCATTAGAGAAATGAAATCCACAACCATATCTCGTGAGAAACAACAATTCTGCACTCTCGATAGTTAAATTTTCAAATATTTTAAACGCTCGGCAAGCCTCGTGTTTAAAAATTCGAAAATTTAACTATCTTTAGTGCAGGTGTGGATTCTATATTTCTACAAGCATGTTAATATCATTTACTCATTTCATATACATATTCCCAGACAATTTGTAGAATTAATCTCAATTTTGTGTTTCATATGCCAAATATCCATGTAACTGTATTTTACTTATAGGCAGCTCATTTACTGGAAGCTCCAAAGAGTAGTGCTGATGATATCACTAATATATGTTCCACATGCTTCAAGTTAAATTCATTACAACTCAGAGAATTATTACAACAGTACATTCCCGAACCTAACGAACCACCCATTCCACAAAACCTCATCGACCAAGTCGTAAGAGTAGCAGAAAACATGGAAGATGAGAAAATTAAATCTGATGGTCGTGATGTTCATTTAGAGGAAGATCCTGATTTACAATTGCCATTCCTACTCCCAGAAGATGGGTATTCCTGTGATACTATTAGAGGCATTCCAAATGGACTTGGAGAATTTGTGGAACCATTAGCAAGAGCAGGTAAGCAAACTCAAATTCATGCCATGTAGAGGCCGAAAATACAGATGTATGGAAGTACGGAGAACAAATTTATGCTTTAGGAAGCAAAACATGTGGTAGAGACCACATACTGTAAATGTATAATTTTTTGTGGTTGCTAATTTTTGCAGTTTCTTGAACTGGGACATGTTCACAGGTATAAATTTTCGCAGTTTTTAGGAAAATATAAGCACATTCTGATTGTTTCTGAAATATTCAGGGGTACTTATTTCTAACCACAAAAAAAGTGAAAATTAGTACACCAAAAAAATTACTATGTTTACAGTATGTTATCAGCTAATGTTTCAGAGTATTCTTTTGTTGGTGGGTGAACTTATGCATTCATTTTGCTCTCTTCTTTATCTTAGGGCAGTAAATTTTTAATTGCCTTTTGATAAAATCACCTGAGGGAAAATTTTCATTCCTTTGAATTTTGATTCTAGGAAATTGTTATTCAACTGTGGATAGCTGATAGAAATAAGAATATTAGGCATATATGTAGACATCTTTCTTTTGATTAACAGTTTCCTATTTATAACACTACCAACAAATTGCTTAACAAATAAAGAACAATCTTCAAAATAAATGACAAAGAAGGCAATTTACAACATGACTAATTGAACTAATCAATGCAAAAATTTTGCTTTGTAAACTGGTGTCCACGCATCTGATGTCTCCGGGGGCCACCGATGTTTAAATGTTAAAGCCAATTTTAGTAAACACAGAACATTAATTCAACAAGTTTACAACTTAAGCTTATAATGTTTGTAGAAAAGAAAAGAAAAATTAAACAATTTGGCAGAAAAAATACGTAATTTACTTAAAAAAGCTAAATATAGCTAATCTGTTTAACCCTACTAGTGTTCCAAGCCTCCCTTTTCAAGTATTTTGTAATTTCAATTCAAACTTGTGTCATATATAGAAGTTTCTTTTATCACATTGGTCGTTTTTGTAAAATTTTTCTTTTTAACGTTCCTATGCTGGGTTTTCTAGGTCATACAGGGACACACTGACCAATACAATGTTTATGCAAAACTGGGTCAAGATGTGTTCAGGACCCAATATCACATAGTACAGACCAATTTTATAAAGCTTAATTGAAATTTTCAAAAGCATTATACTCAAGCATTCAAAGTGAATATTTGCATATAAGTTGTCCACTAAAGACTTTGTGAATCTAATGAAATAGTCTAAGGAACACGGACACACTGGTCTGCTCTGTATATGTGTTTACTTGCAAACATTGATCAATCAAATCAGAATGCTGTATTTCTACATGGCAGCAATGAAAGATGAGACTTATAAAAAGTTTTCCTTTGAATTTATGCAGGATAAACTTCATGATTTTGCTATTAAGGCCATACAAAGTTAATTAATTGGTTCTCGGGCCATATTTCATTGAACCCAATGTGGGAGGGGAGCACCTGAGAACCAATAAATGAACTTTGCATGGCCTAATTATACATAGCTTTGTGTTTGAATCAATGTTTATTTTGATTCTCCAGGTTTATGTAGAATGATATCACAGCCAGGTTCCAGTGGAGAATGGACAGTGTATATGAACTTTGACGAAGGGGCTAACATGGACCAGGTAAGTTATCTCATGCTATTGTATATATATAGATTACACCACAACATACCGTATTTTATCCACTAGAGATAGTTAAATTTGAAAATTTTAATTTTGAGGCTTGCAGAGCATTTTAAAACTTCTTTAATTTAACTATTGAGAATGGATAAACAATGGTAATAAGCAGGATAAAGTGGTGTAATCTTTTTCTCTAATGATAAATAATAAACACAGAGAATTTTATTCCGATAAGATTTGGAGGGAAATAGCACAGGGCTTTATTCAACATACGCTGAATATGAAAATTTAATAGGTCAAAACCGGTTTAAACTTGACATTTCATTAGAGAAAATGTCTCTCAATATAGTTCATTATTGCCCCCAATATTCCCAAAAATTCAAAATAAAAATAATTCTGATGAAAATATAATATTCAGACAGCTGGAGAATATAATCTATCAATTAATTTAAGTTTGCCTGAATATTTCTAACAGTTTACTCCAAATATTTTCACCCTATGAATCAATCTGTCAAAATAAGAATCATGATATTAGAGGCTTTGACACTACAAAAGTCAAATTGTCCAGACTGTGAGGGAAAAAAAATAAGTAAGTAAATGCTTTATTTATAAAGGATAACATAGTTGGTATAGCCACTCTTCCCTGAGGCTCTGAGGTTTCAACAATTATGTGGTTCATTATTTCCTTTATTTTGTAACTGCTTATATCTTCAACAAAATTGATGAAATGTGTGGAATTCTACTGAAAAGCTTGAAGAAATTCCACATGTGCAAAAATAACATACATTTGAACTGTTGATGAACAGTACTATTTGAAAACAGGATTGTTATATAGAAATCTTAGATATGACCATGTTTTGGTCAGCTATCCAGATCAGACTTTATGACCAACTGGCGATCAAATTTTAAATGTAGCTGCCCTTGTGAGCAAAGAATGAGCAGTAAATATATGATATTAACTAGATCATTTGTAATTTTTACCGCTTCAGTGGTCAGATATTTCTACCAATTTACGAATGAAACCTGATTTTGTGAAAATATTAGTCATAATGTGTGATTAATTAAAGCAATATGAGCTGTATTTCTTCAAATTTTTTGGAAGCTCTAAAAACGCATGGTGTCTTATCCATATATCTATAAAATTATATCAGATACCGTATAATGCATGAAAACGCCAAGAATACTTTATAGTTTTGATTATTAAACTTATTTTGTATGCTCTTTTGATCAATCATGGACGCTCATTAATGTTCAATTTTGACATCAGACCTGACCGAGATACTATTTATAGTTGGCATAAAAATTGTACCAGCAATCTGCAAACTTCGGCTGTGTTATGATACTTGATAGTGTCTGCAATTGATATTTGGGATGGAGTTGCCTTTTCTCAACCTACACTGAACAATGTAGCTCCTGAGTGTGTAATTTAAAAACAAATCAGAATAAAAGCGACTAAAATACGACAGTTTATGCCGGATTACCTGTCCCTTCATTTTCTTCAGTGTTGGTTAATAGTTTATTATATTCCCGACTGTGTTCTCATTTCATAAGAGTCAGCCTATTTAGAAAAGCTTACGTACTACATATGAGGTTAAATAAGGTATGAATCAGCCGAAGTTGTGACGAGTGCAATGTACACGTGGAAATATTTATAAATATTCATAAATAGATCATTTAGATTTCAAACAAATTAGGACATCCTTGTAGGAATAAAATAGGTAGCATTTTATTATTTCGGCAATGTAATTAATAATTACACACTAACCCTTCAGCTTTCTTTTTCCACATTGCAAGTGATTTTATTAGACCATGAAATGTTGTCAGTTCGAACATTTCTATTGCGCATGTATCAGGAACATTTGACCTGAGGTAGCAGGCATACGATTCATTGAATTTCTTTCCGAGAATACATTTATTCATGGCAGTTAATAATTAATTCATGTTATCTTTTCTTTAATTTTCAAGCTTTTTCATATGTTTACACGATGAATTGGTCTTGAAACTGCTTTATTTCTGCATATTATAGCATGTAATAATGGATTCTTCTGAAACAAATAACTTTTCTCAACCTACCATGGGCAATGTGGCTCCTGGGTTTGTAATTTAAAAAACAAATCAGAAAAAAAAGTGACAAAAATATGACATTTTACGCCGGATTACCCCTCTTTTCATTTTATTCAGTGTTAGTTTACAGACTTGGTTGATGGGCAATTACCATTTGTTTTTCTGTGTGGATTTTTTTCTGAGAAAAGATTGTATGTAGTTTAGAATGGAATAATCATCATGTTCATCAAAAATGAAAAAAATTATCTAACATTTGTGTAAGTCCAAGATCGAGAAATCTTGAACATAAAGGGAAGATTTCAGCCTGAATCTGTTAAAGCTATACTAAGTCCCAGAATGAATGAAATCTTACACAAGGGTTTTGGAGATCTAAAAATCTTTATTTTTCAAAGGTATTTGAATATTTTTCTCACATTTTTAACCAAAAATACAATTTCTGTGCCACCAGAATGCAGTTGACCTTTTACCATTTTGTAGCAACTTGTCATGACCAATATCATCCCAATATATTGTATGGCATTTATTTCTCATCTCAACTGCAATTCAAAACAGAGAAATTGATATCTCACGTGGCTAGGAATAGATACTGATTTTCTCTGATGTTTATATAAACTAAAATCTGAAAGAAAATATCTGAATTATTACATTTTGTAACTTATATGTTTGGGAATTTCTAATTTATGTATAAAAAAGCATTTGTAATGGTTTAGATTCCATCTGTCCACCTTTCTGATTGTCTCTCTATCCTTTCATTAGCAATCTTTCTATTTGTTCTACCATCCTTTGTTTGTTCATCCTTCTTTCTGTCTGTCAGTCTCTCCTGTCAGTTCTTTGTGAGACAAACTGGGTCGATACCAAGAAGCATATTAGAAATTTGACAAATCCAAATGGAGATAACCATATTTTTTGGTCTCGTAAAAAAAGTTCTCATTAAAGGTTCAATCTTTGTGTATTTTAAATTTTCTATTTTATACTGAAAATTGTTCTTTGTAAACATAGAGTTATGTCCCTTTATATTGTAAACGCTGTAAAATTGTATTGATCACTTGTAATCTACTTTAATTACTAACCACCATTAAAATAATGATGATTTTCATTGATTAGTGTTATGTTATGAAATACATGAATCATTATCTACATATCCAATTTGTATCAGAACAATTGAAAAATTAGAATTATTTTTAAAAATCAGTATGTTTCAGTATCATTATGTTCTTGTTTACAAGTTTCCAGTAAATATTAAACATCAGAATAAATAAATAATGTTTGTTCTTATTTCAAATTGATTTTGGTTTTACACTTTTTGTCGACAGTTCATTCATTAATTATTTATAAGTGGAAAACAGTAACGTCTCCAATCCCAATCCACTTGTTTTGTTTTTGTTGACAAGATAAATTGAACAACTGTTGGTGGATGGGGTGTGCGTACCATTTTTAAAATGTTCAGCTATCATATATTATTGCTTATAATGAAATATATTGAACATTGGCCACTGGTAATCTCCAGAGTTGACCTCTTACATTTTTTTTCAAAAGAAAGATGCCATGTTGGATATGATGACCAACATACTAGGTCTTTTATGGTACTCCATATTATATAGAGAAACAAATGAAATAATGGGAAATCAGATTGATTAACTACAGTGAAAACTGAAAAGTTCAGTAGTTGATTCAATCTTTATAGGGGTATCATACAAGTACACGTGCAAGTAGGGCAATTAAAAAAATGTGCAAAATGGTAATTTTTCCTAATTTTTGAGATGTGGCTTGAAATATGGATACAAATACTGTATTAGATTCATAACAAAATTACATGAAGTATTCATCATTGCGCAATGTTCTTGGATTTTCTCCACAACAAGAGAAATGTGAAGCCTCAAGAATTGCAGAAACATGGGGAAAATTTTGATTAGGATTAAATGGCCATCTATCTGTCCACAAGTTGCACTACTGAATGCTTTAATTCTTGAAGCTTTGCAGCATTGTTTGTTTATTACACAAGAAAGCTCTTTTTCATATTTTTTGCAGAATTTTCAGAAAAAAGGGTGGGAGATGTTAACTTGCCTCCCTGATGATCATTTTATCGTTTGTGATGATCACCAACCTTAAGATACATGTATATATTGTCATGATAAGTGGAACTGATTGATACCCTATTGTAGTCTTCAGGGTGGTCCTACACAAGTCAATTGGGGGGGGGGTATTGGTATAGTAGAACACTATAAGCTATTCAGATCTCATTCTTTATAAAATGTTACCGATTGTATTGATGAATACTAGTTTTATCAAATTCTCTCAAAAGCACCTCTGGAAATTTTGCTACAGGGAGAATTAGACTCTTTTCCAATGAAAGGCCAGCCCTTATTAGGATTCTGTACTTCTTAAATGGGTGCTAAATAACAAGCAAACCCATAAATGACAGAATTTGTGGTTTCTTATTTTTTATGGCATAATTACCGACTAAACCAGGTTGTAAATTTAACTTCAGCATCAGGTGCTAAATGTTCAACATCAAATGATGATTCCTAATTAAAATGGAAGCTGTGTCTTAAATCAAAGTTTAATATCCATGAAAATCTGTTGAAAACTTTCATATTAAGATTCAATGGAAGTCCAAAAGAAATATCATTTACACAGAAATATTGTTTGATTTGGATATTTCCAATTAACACATTGTACACCTGTAATAAACCAACAAACTGATGAAAAACTGTGACAATATTGTGTTGGGTTCCAGTATTTCCCATTCGAGGTGGATCATCATGTAAAAAAAAAGAATTACCATCTAACATTAATGGTTACTAATTACAATGCGATATTAATCTATTGATTTTTTTACCTGGATGCAGAGAAGATTAACTCTGAATGATGGCATTTGATATTTATATATGAATGACCATATTGTCCAGAAATTTATGGGTGGATACATTTAATATTTTTCTGAGGATATTTTCACATGAAGGAAACTTGACGGGGAAATAAATTTGGGAATTTACACATGTAATTGGTGTGGATGTATAGATGTTGGTGATTAAGCAACAGCATTGATTTGATTTTTATGTCATTTATACTATATATAGTGATTAGATAGCGTGATTATGAGGTTATTGACACAACCATGTTTAACTAAAGTAATTAATCTTTCCTGTATATGAAATATAGCGATATTTCCTAGAATTTAGGATCATCCAAGCCATTAATTTGTTATAATGGCGAGTTATTCAAGGAGTTGTTAAATAACCGTAATTGATGTTTTGAAGAAGTTACAACAGGAATGAAAATAAAATAAATTTAATGGAATTAGGTGTTTTAGAGTGTTAGATTCATTCAAGAAGATGAAAATTTGTTTTCTTTGAAATGTTTGGGTTTGAAAGTAGAAATTGTTGGTGAAAGTTGGTTTTATCTGAAGTTTCTATATATACAGAAAGAAGCTCGAGATGCTAACATTAGGTATTGCTTACTAATTGTGCAATGGCGTTAAAAGCTGAGGAAGTAGAAACTGTATATCCAAACTATAATAGTGAATTAGAAGGTTCATAACTTTATATATATCCTGTTTTTGAATAAGAAAAATTTTTTGTGAAGGCATATGTGATATGGAAAAATGGGTTCCTAATTATAATGTCATGCCGAGACAAGCTAAACAGGAAGGGAATGATAACAAAAATGAATTTCTACAGTGTGGGAGAAAGAAGATATGTAAAGGCATGGCTTAATGTAAGAAATTTTGTTCTGTTTAGATCCTAACCTAGGTTTATCATGTAAAATTTGAAGGATAATAAATCGTGATGAAAATGATAATCATATTTTCAAGAATGCAAAAAATGTGCTCTCACCTCCTTGGTCTCTGAAATACGCACAAGGACCAACATATTTCTATGTTACTATAACCATGGACCTGGGGAATTATTCAATAAACATCTAGACTATGTCGCTAAATAGGACTGTTCTGGTATTGATCAAAGAGAACTTCAAAAGCACTTGATAGTAATGTAACATCATGTTACATGAGAAATGGATTAAGGACCATGATACTATTTCTTACGATTCTTACTTTGTCAAATGAATCTGATGCTAATTTCACTAAGTATCAACTGAAATGAAATGAAACCTTAAAAGGTTCTCCTGTTATCCTGATTTTTCTGTGAACCAGTATTGATTTTCGCCTTTCCTTATATGTATAATATTAAGATAATCAGAATCCTTTGGTACAAAAGAATAGAATATCTGCATCCAGTACAGGTTAATCAATTTTCTTACTTTAATATTGAACAATTTATTAGGTCAATATCTAGGACATTTGATGTCTGGTTTTCTAAAACTGTATCCCCAAAAATTCTGATATAGATGTATCAGGGATTTTTCACCCATCTCTCAGGGGCTGAATATCTGCCCTATTCCCAATGGCAATTTTACTACTTTTTTCCCAATTTGTAGTACAAAAATTCCCAATTTCCAGCTAGTTTTTGGGCTTACTAAACTTGGTTATTTGGATGATAAAAATCAAATAATTTTTGCATCAAATTGTGGTCATATAATTACCAAACCAATCTTCAAAACGATCCTGTTTTTGAATTTTCTCATAAGTACCCACACTTTATTTACAAAATATAACATTTCAAGATTGCGCGAAATTGGAATGTCCCTTGTGGTTTAAGTAAATATTCACGATGGAATAGCCAAAATCAAGTGAAAACAGATGGGAAATTAGTCGTATAGATAGATAGATAGATAGATTTATTTGATCAAATATCAAATAAAAGACAACAGCATTACATCAAAGTTAAATAACAATATACTGCATGCATATTAAAATTGTAACAATATATAATATTTTAAAAATGTGTTGACATATGATCTGGATAGCCCATAAAAGCCATATGGCTTATTTCCAATGGGGTCCATTTTGTGACATTCTTAAAACGTCTATTTTATACTAAAAAACAAATAAGACTTCTTGACTTTGGCAGGTTATAAAAATATAGCAATATAATTTAAAATAAGCCACTGAAATATGAAATGTTTGTCAACAAAATTGCAAATGGGGAACTTCTGGTTTCCAGTTGTATAAAATAGGAACTGGGTCGGAGAACAAACTATCTGGATTTGCATCTTATCACTTCTGTTTGATACCTTAAAATTTTCAATGTCCATTTAATTGTGCAGCTGAAATTCCTTCTTACTGACTGCCTTGTTTCATCATTTATATGTGTCTGGTGTTATCATAAACTTTTTAATATAGTTGCAATAATTATAAAAAAATGAAATTTAAAAAAAATCAAATCAAATAAATAAATTTATCTAAATTAACATCAATTATAAAGATGCATTTTACAATTTCCCAAAATTCATCTTTTGTCGATAAAAAAATTCCTAAATAGACATTAAAATGCCATTTCCCAAAATACCCTGAAAAATCCCTGTGTATATAGAAAATCAACTTCCTTTAGTATTAACTCAGTTTAGATTCATCCGTGCTCTCAAAGAAAATGTTCAGCTTGGTGCATTTCTGTGCACTTTATTTGATGTTGGCTATCCACATGTATACAAGTGCATAATAAAAATACCTGTATGGATGTAAGAGCACAGCTTCTTCATTATTTTGATTATATTCTAATCTCAGATTGATCAAAGCAGTTGCCATCAATATGGGATATTAGTGGCTAACAATAATTACAGGATATTTCATAAATGTAGACAGCGTTGTCTGTAATATCACATTATAAGTATTCTCTCTTATGGATATTTTTTATATGACATGGGAAAACTAATGTCCTGATAAAGTTTGTGAGACATTAAACTGTAGATAGACTGTAGTTTAAACTACTCATCTCATGTATTGTCTCAGAGAGAAGACGATATAAGACCCCTTCATTTTGATGGTGTATCATGCCAAGTAAAAATAAACTGACTTGTTGCCCTTTGAGTCTAGGATACTTAAGACGTAACTTTATGAGGGTTTAAATTTGATACAGCATGTGGTAATTAAGTAATAGAAAGAGATAGGTATCAACACAAAGTATATAATTTCATAGTAGAAATTTTATTTATGTTCATATTGTAAAAAAAAAAATGTTTACTCAGCGATTAAATTCGCTTTATTTAGTAAATTTAGAGAAAGAAATTTATCCCTCTTCTAAACAGATAATATATGTATTGCTTCCATTTCTATTCAATGAAGGGGTCGGCCCTATTTCAGGACGCCGAGGTTGGAAGTTTTAAGCTCAGGTATTCTAAATTTCTATAATTTAAGCCCAGGATTTCGGGAAATAAATGCAGTGGGATTTCATCAGTTTTTAGTTCGCCTCAACGAAGTTGAGGGGGACTATTGGAGTACCCCCGGCGTCCCCGTCTACGTCTTCGTCCGCGTCCGCGTCCACATTTGGGTGTATATCTCAGCAACTATGCATGGTAGGATCATCAAACTTTACATGCAAGTGCATCTTGGGTTGACTCACAGCCTCCCAGAAAATTGGGCCTCTTTGACCTATATTTTCCGCATGAATGACTTACATTCAAGTTTACGTCCAAGTTCAGATCTCAGTCACTATACATGGTAGGATCATGAAACCTTCCATATGCATGCATCTCTGATGGTAGGTCAGCATCCAGGCACAATAAGGTCTCTTTGACCTATATTTTCTGCTTGAACAACTTACATTCAGGTTTATGTCCGAGTTCAGATCTTGGTTACTATACATGGTAGGATCATGTACCCTTGCATATGCATGCATCTCTGATGGTAGGTCAGCATCCAGGCAAAATTAGGTTACTTTGGCCTATATTTTCAGCTTGTACGACTTACATTCAAGTTTACGTCCGAGTTCAGATCTCAGTCGCTATACATGGTAGGATCATGTACCCTTGCATATGCATGCATCTCTGATGGTAGGTCAGCATCCAGGCAAAATTAGGTCACTTTGACCTATATTTTCCACTTGATTGACTTACATCCAAACTTTCTGAAGAGTTTAGATCTGGGCCACTATACATGTTAGGAACATGTTAACTTGCATATACATGCATCTCTACTGGTAGGTCAGCATCCAGTCAAAATTAGGGTTACTCTGACAAAGTGCTGTAACGAGGCAAACTTCGTAATCGTTATTACCTATGTTTAAGTTTTGTGTAGTTCGGGATTTTGGGATTAAGTAAAAATAAAGTCGAGAGTCCGGGTTGAGATACCATCCATCTGGTATTTCTGTCAAAGTGTTTAACTATTTGATATGATTTTGAAAAAAAGAAATGTTGAAAAAGACACCCTGCATGAGTTACAAATTGAATTTTGCAGGATTCAACAATTTTGTCTAGATTCTTGTGCACTGAACTTAAAAATTTCATGATTTTTTTTTTTAGCTCACCTCACGAAATGAGGGGGGGGCTTATATGATACCCCTAGTGTCCGCGTCCGCGTCAGCATTCGGTTAGGAAGAATGGTTAAGGTCCATTCCCGCTTACTGACATGTCCCACATCAACCATATTGGTATGCCTGATGCATTTTTGGATGACAATTGGAATGCATGCTTTGGATGCTGTCTCTGACCTACATTTTACGCATGAGCGACTTTGTTAGGTAGAATGGTTAAAGTCCATTCCAACTAATTGACATGCCCCACATCAACCATATTGGTATGTATGATACATTTTGGTATGGCAACAACAATGCATGCTTCGGATGCTGTCTGTGACCTATATTTTACGCATGAGCAAATTGGTTAGGTAGAATGGTTAAAAGTCCATTCCCAGTTACTGACATGTCCCACATCAACCATATTGGTACGTATGATGCATTTTTGGATAGCAACAATGCATGCTTCGGATGCTGTTTGTGACCTACATTTTACACATGAGGGACTTGGTTAGGTAGAATGGTTAAGGTCTATTTCTGCTTATTGACATGTCCCACATCAACCATATTGGTATGTGTCATGCATTTGGGATGACAGTCTTTGACCTACATTTTATGCATGAATGAATCTGTTACAAAGAATGATTATAGTCCATTCCTGTATACTGACATGTTTAACATGTGACAATGCTGTGCAACAAGGTGAGCTTAGCAGGCTGTGGCTGCTTCTATGTTGTTTTTGTTCAAGACTGCTTGATATATTGACAAAGAATTTGTATTTGTGAGTTTACCTTGATGACATAAGATTTTAAATTTGTTTGGTTGTAATTCATTTATTTTCGTAGCAGTTTCCTTGACTGTGGGTGTATTTTGGTGTTGCTTGGACAAACTGGTTTTTGTACTCATGGGTTGAAAAGTTTGTGGAGGAGGATATTGGTTAGAGTAGGAGGGCCATATTGAACTTACTTTGAGGACTATGCTAAGGAATTAAAGTTGATGTTATGATATAGATAATATAACGACATAGTTCTTTAGAGAAAAATAAAATTTATGCTGAATGAAAATTGCTTAAGAATATTTACAGAATTGAAAAGGGTAATATAGATGAGAAAATATGAATTGTTTCATGCTATTAAAATATTTAACTTTATATTTTAATTGTTATATTCCAGGCAATACGTAAAAACCAACCAAGTCAGCCACAACAACATGCAGGGCCTCCCACTGATAATAAACCTCAAATGCCAAAAGAACCAGAGATTGTAACCATTTCATTCCAGAAAGTCAAAGGCAGCATGGGACTTAGTATTGTTGCAGCTAAGGTATGGGTTCTCTATAAAATTAAAACATTACACTAAAATCTCATCGTACTGGCACCATTTATCCTGTCAAACTTACTCCAGAGATCACTGAAATCATAGTGAAAGTGAAAGTAGCATGGTTGAAATCTCAATTCTTAATAATTGGAGAGTGACTTAACTATTCCCAGAAGTGAACTGACAAATAAAATCATTACCTGTTAATGACAGTGTTATTTCTAGTTAAAAATCTGAAGTTGTATTGAGTTTTAAAGTTAACTCAAGTTGAGGTTCATAAATCAGTTACAGAGAGTAGGATAAGTCCTTTTACACAAGTTTTAACATCAGAAAAGTTTTCATGCCTTGCCTAAGAATGCATCTTGTCTGTCTGTGTTAATATCATATGTCGTGATGTTATGTTTTATGCACAGGTCCATTCTTTTTAATTTCTTGCAATATTTTAATGATATTACTTTATAAATGATAAGTAAGTATTGATCAGAAAGACAACATTCACTAGGAATTTAGTGTTTATGAGCTATATTTTAAGCTTGAGTGACTTTTGTGAAATTTTGGATCTAAGTCTGTTTCTCAGGAACTGCACTTTATATCACAGAGATGTTTCATTGAATATATTACCTTGATGAGTTATACCCAAATCATCGACATAAATGATATTTCATGAAAATCACCTTAATGAGTACTACCTATTTCTTGGACACATTGGTGACTTTGACCCACATTTTACATTTGAGTGGCTTTTATATGTCTCCCCCTCTTACGGGGGAGACATATTGTTTTTGTCTTTTCCGTCTGTTGTCCGTCAGTCTGTCCGTCACAAAGTTTGTG
The DNA here is from genome assembly GCA_002080025.1 of Modiolus philippinarum. Classification (NCBI taxonomy): domain Eukaryota; kingdom Metazoa; phylum Mollusca; class Bivalvia; order Mytilida; family Modiolidae; genus Modiolus; species Modiolus philippinarum. Next base: position 109,997 of record MJUU01016167.1, on the reverse strand, counting down.
GACGCCAATTCTCCTACATCTTTCATCAGATTTCAACCAAACTTCACAGGATTGTTGACCATCATGCCTAGTTGTGCGTCTCCCTGGACTGATCGGCTAATTTTTGTTGGAGTTATGCCCCTTTTTGACTTAGAATTTTGCAAAATTATGTTTATGGACGCCAATTCTCCTACATCTTTTATCAGATTTCAACCAAACTTCACAGGATTGTTGACCATCATGCATGATTGTGCATATCCTCTGGCCGGATTGATCGGCTGATTTTTGTTGGAGTAATGCCCCTTTTTGACTTAGAATTTTGCAAAATAAGTTTGTGGACGCCAATTCTCCTACATCTTTGATCCGATTTCAACCAAACTTCACAGGATTGTTGACCATCATGCCTAGTTGTGCATATTGTCTGGCCGTGTTGATCGCCTGTTTTTTGTTGCAGTTATGCCCCTATTTAACATAGAATTTTACAAAATAAAGTTTGTGGACGCCAATTCTCTTACATCTTTCATCGGATTTCAACCAAACTTCACAAGATTGTTGGCATTCATACTTTGTTGTGCATATCGTCTAATGTTTGTTGGAGTTATGCCCCTTTTTAACTTGAGGGGGAGTGGGGAGACATTAGTTTTTGTATCAAAAACACACTTCTAGTTCAATTACTGTTTTTAGGCCCATTTCTCAACTACTGCATACTATATTATAACAGTTTTATCTACTAAATCACATTGATGAGTACTACATAATTCATAAGTAATTAAGTAATCTGTACCTATATTTTACATTTGAGTGATTTTAGCTTTATTTTTTTGTGAAGGTCCATTACCCAAACAAATTTTTATTGAACAATAAATATGTAATAACCATAAAAGCCATCATAATTCAGTTACTAAGAACTCATTTTGTGCTTGATTGACTTAATTTATCTATTGCTATAAAACTGTTGATGGGGTATCTATGTGATGTAGACATATTTTCTAGTTCAGAAAACCATTCTTTTCAGAAAAAATGCACACAGCACTGCATTTCATCTTGAAGTTTATAGTAAAAATTGGCATATAGGGGACTTAAACTTTGTAGGAAAATGAGGATATATATTGAGGAGTGAAGATTTATCTGCCCCGAGACCACTGAATATTCACTGTTATACCTGAACTTGATTTATCATTTCTGTCTTCATAGGAAATGTCATAAAATTCCTCTGGGGAAATCTAGATAAATGGTTTTTTTCTTGATAAAAAAAAAATGTGATATTATAGCCATACATTATAACAAGAATGTGTGGTTTTGGTCAAATTTTGCTTCAATGTTTGCAAAACAAAAGATGGTCTGAAATGGGAATTTATGATGACTCATCATCAACAGTTTAGTTGATAACCCATAGCCCCCCCCCCAAAAAAAAAAAAAAAAAAAATGTGTTGACAATGTCTGCTTTTAAGTCATATTTTTTGAATTTTTGCACATTTGTATCATTTTGTAATTGTAGTGTTTGGTATACGACATTATGGATATACTTGTTATTTGCTAGACATATGTATGACAGGGAAGGCTTCATTTGACGCATGAACCTAACTTGATTTGACATACATGAAAAGTCTTGTCATGTAAAACATTTTAGTAGGTCCAGTGGTTGTGTTGTTTGATGGACATAGCCATGTGATCTTATTCTCAATTTTACAGTCTGGTTTCTCAATAATTGTAAGGGGTAGCCATGTGACCTTATTCTCAATTTTACAGACTGACCTTATTCTCAATTTTACAGACTTGTTTCTCAATAATTTTGAGGGGTAGATTTAAGATTTAATAATATGGTATGTAGATTGGTTTTAGGTAGTACATGACAGTCTGCCATATTGCTTTAAACATGGTTTAGTCTACATGTTAAGTTTTAGTTAAATGATAGTTAATCACTTACTGTAAGTGTGAGTTGTCACTGACATAGTAGTATGAAAAAAAAGACAGTATGTCAATAACTGTAAATTGTAGGTCAATGATATTTGGTATGTAGGTCGGTCTTAGGTGGTATATGACTGCCGGCTAGAGGTTTTGTGCTTTTACCTCAATTTACAGTCAAGTGACCATTTTAAGTTTTCATGTCAAATAACAAATGCAAGTGGTAGATCAGTGAAATGTTGTTTGTATGTTGTCTTGAGTAGTTTGGCAGTTTGATGGTTTCATGGTCCAGTAATCATGCAGAATTTCATTTAGTTTCGCCGTAACTATGGGTTCGTATTTAATTCATTACACTCTCTAATATGGCTTGAAATCATGACTTTCGGTGCAGACCATTTTAAGTTTTTGTGTCACCTGCTGTAAGCAGAGTCGACACATAGGAATTACTATCCGTTGTCTTACGTCGTCTATTGTATTGAATCGTACGTTGTTTTTGTCCCCCGCCGCAATGCAGAGCGGGGACATAGAAATGCTGGGCGTCCTACTGTCTGTCCGTCTGTCCGTCCGTCCGTCTGTCCGTCCATCCGTCACACTTTCTTGTAAGCGCTCTCATGCATACAAATTATAACGGATTTTCATGAAATTTATACCAAATGTTTATATCACTAATACCTTGGTCAAGTTCGAAGATCAGCCTTGGTCGAAACCTTGTAAGCGCTCTTTTGGCTACAAATTTTGACGGATTCTCATGATATTTATTCCAAATGTTTATACCATTAATACCTTAGTTAAGATTGAAAATCAGCCTTCGTCGATATTTTTTGACAGAGTTATGGGTCTTTGAAGACAATAACGACACTGTTTTAGCCAAAATTTGACCTTGTTAGCGCTCTCATGGCTACAAATTTTAACAGATTTTCATTAAATTTATACCAAATGTTTATATCACTAATACCTTGGTGGAGTTTGAAGATCAGTTTTGGTCGTGACTTTTTAATGGAGTTATTGGACTTTGACCAAAATAACAACACAGTTTTAGCCAAAAATTGACCTTGTAAGCGCTCTCATGCCTACAAAATTTGATGGATTCTCATGAAATTTTAAGCAAATGTTTATACCAATAATACCTTGGTCAAGTTTGAAAAGCAGCCTTGGTCGATATTTTTTGACGGAGTTATGGGAATTTGTGGAAAATAATGACTCTGTTTTGTCCAAAAATTTACCTTGTAAGCGCTCTCATGGCAACAAATTTTGACAGATTTTCAGGCCAAACAAAAAAATATGTGTGTTTCCGGTTACCCGACCGACCCTAATTTTTCCTTCCGACCCTAACATTTTTTTTCCATACTTCAAAATGTTCTTGTGTGACCTCGATCGTTTTAGCGGTAGTCTTCCGTTTTGTTGGAAGCAACACCACTCAGATGAGTCTTTTTCTACAACTGCTAGCATTATTCATCAGAAAATGCACGACGAATCCTTAAAATCAACAGGA
>MJUU01016167.1:62768-106608 GCA_002080025.1 Modiolus philippinarum | reverse complement strand
TCCGTCCGTCACACTTTCTTGTAAGCGCTCTCATGCATACAAATTATAATGGATTTTCATGAAATTTATACCAAATGTTTATATCACTAATACCTTGGTCAAGTTCGAAGATCAGCCTTGGTCGAAACTTTTTGACGGAGTAATGGGACTTTGACCGAAGTCATTACTCTGTTTTATCCAAAAATTGACCTTGTAAGCGCTCTCATGCCTACAAATTTTGACAGATTTTCATGAAATTTGTACCAGAAATTTATACCATTAATACCTATGTTAAGTTCGAAAATCAGCCATGGTGGATATTTTTTGACAGAGTTATGGGACTTTGACGAAAATAATGACACGGTTTTAGCCAAAAATTAACCTTGTAAGCGCTCTCATGGCTACAAATTTTGAAGGATTCTCATGAAATTTATACCAAATGTTTATACCATTAATACCTTAGGTAAGTTCGAAAATTAGCCTTCGTCGATATTTTTTGACGGAGTTATGGGACTTTGACGAAAATAACGACACAGTTTTAGCCAAAAATTAACCTTGTAAGCGCTCTTATGGCTACAAATTTTGACGGATTCTCATGATATTTATTCCAAATGTTTATACCATTAATACCTTAGTTAAGATTGAAAATCAGCCTTCGTCGATATTTTTTGACAGAGTTATGGGTCTTTGAAGACAATAACGACACTGTTTTAGCCAAAATTTGACCTTGTTAGCGCTCTCATGGCTACAAATTTTAACAGATTTTCATTAAATTTATACCAAATGTTTATATCACTAATACCTTGGTCGAGTTTGAAGATCAGTTTGGGTCGAGACTTTTTAACGGAGTTATTGGACTTTGACCAAAATAACAACATAGTTTTAGCCAAAAATTGACCTTGTAAGCGCTCTCATGCCTACAAAATTTGATGGATTCTCATGAAATTTTTAGCAAATGTTTATACCAATAATACCTTGGTCAAGTTTGAAAAGCAGCCTTGGTCGATATTTTTTGACGGAGTTATGGGAATTTGTGGAAAATAATGACTCTGTTTTGTCCAAAAATTTACCTTGTAAGCGCTCTCATGGCAACAAATTTTGACAGATTTTCAGGCCAAGCAAAAAAATATGTGTGTTTCCGGTTACCCGACTGACCCTAATTTTTCCTTCCGACCCTAACGTTTTTTTTCCATACTTCAAAATGTTCTTGTGTGACCTCGATCGTTTTAGCGGTAGTCTTCCGTTTTGTTGGAAGCAACACCACTCAGATGAGTCTTTTTCTACAACTGCTAGCATTATTCATCAGAAAATGCACGACGAATCCTTAAAATCAACAGGATTCCCGACTCCTGTCGTCAAATCCGCCATTTTTACTCGTCTGATTTACACTTCCTGTTTCAGCGGTATGACTAAATACCGGAAATACGGCCATGACAAGCATACAATGCAACAGACGAAAAATACGAAGCAAAAAAAAAACAAAAAAAAAAAATTTTTTTGCCGACCTACCGACCCTATTTTCAAATACCTTGTAACCGGAAACACACATATATTTTAATTGGCCTCATGAAAATTATACCAAATGTTATATCCACTAATAGCTTGGTCAAGTTGGAACATCTGCCATGGTCGATCCTTTTTGTATCCCCACATGTTTAATTTTGGAACTGCCCTGAATGTTTGAAAATATTTCAATTTCATATACAGTATACTAGGGTATTGCATGAGTGGCAGGGGACCCAGGAATTCTATTCTTGTTTAATCTGTAACTCCTCCAAAACTAGAAGTCCGATTCCAGCCAAACTTTCAAGACATGCTGTTTATTATGAAAAGAATAGTTACTCAAAAATTACGAAATAGGTCCAGTGTAGATGGATGAGACATATAATGTCTACACTTGTTCATGGAGTTTATACCAATGTCTACGTTAGTTCTGTCTCTTGCTAACAAAATCCTTCAGTTCTGTTTGTTTTAATGTTGAATTATGATTTTGACCCATCCTGTTAGCATTATACATTCTTCTTAGCAAAGGGATTTGTAACCTTTGTAATACAGAAGGAGAATTTTCTTTGATTTACCGGTAATCTCTTGACAACAATATTCCTAAAATCTTATTTGCAAACCGCAGAAAATTGATTTTCTTGAGAAAATAGAAATAATAATGTGTGTTTCGTTGATTAATATGTCTTTGATGTCTTGTTTAGTTTATCATCTTTTTTTTTGTGTTCATTAATGTTAATCTTGGGATTTATGAAGTTTAAGATCTGTATTCTGTACAAAATTAGAAGAAAGTGCAATAGACATACCTGTATCGCCATGGAAACATTTATATTATCAATGCTTCAATTTTCATTCTTGATTAAAAGCTTGCAAGTGCTAAGAGATTTTTTTTTCATTGTGAAAAATGTACTTGTAACTAAGTTCATGAACAAAGGACATTTTTCAGATAAGAAAACAGTTATGTTCCTAGAAAAGTGAAGAAAACTCCCAAAACATTAATTAAAATTATTCAAAAGTCATCGGTACTTGTATATTTTCAATATGAGTTTAAACACATAATTCTCTTTCCCTCTTGACAGTTAGTTTAAGCTTTGATTCTTTAAAGAGGGGGAGACAGAGGGGGTCTCATCCTGAAATCCTGACTTTAATTTTTCTAAATCCCCAAATCCTGAACTACAGAGAAACTTAAAAACTGATGAAATCCTGATTCCCGTTGAATTTATTCCTGAAATCCTGGGCTTTATTCATAAATCCCGAAATCACGAGCTTAAAAACATCTAATCCTGACATCCTGAACAAGGGCCGGCCCCCTCTTTAAAATGGCAGATGAATTTTGGTAATCGGTCACACAACTTGCTTTGTCACTGTTGATGCTGATGGTGCTTCCAAAATATACCAGCAGTACCTTGTATTGTTATTTTTACTCTTTATGTATATTTTATATGTAAGAAACAAAACTTTATATGCATGTATAAAAGTTTCAGCATCATTTTCCTTTAGCAAAATATATATTCTTCTGTAAATTTCATCTGGAAAGTCTTGTCAATACTTTGGAGAGCCTATATCTTAGATTCCTGGGTATTGTGTTTGTCAGGCTTAGGACTACTATTCAGATAGTTATCAAACCATTTCCAAACTTGACTAACTCAAAATTCCATGTTTTTGTTTTTACAAAGTAATTTATGGAATATTTTTAGGCCTGTCAAGTTTGGAAAATTGCCTCGCATGAGATTGGCCAAAATTGTCAATGATTAAAGGAAAAATTAAAAGATCAAAGGAATTTGCTCAAATTTGGATAAGCTTCTCGCATGAGACTTGACAGGTCTGCATTTTCCTTTTGAAAAAAAACCCAAAAAACAAGCCTACAAATATTTAGACAAAAGCAAGTTAATTGTCCCACTGATTGCCCAACATTTTCTTAAATAGTAATTGGTATCTAGGGAACAATAATATTACTTTTATCCTAATAAGCAGTGATTAATATTTAATATTCCACTATGCTATATTGATACAAAATACCAGAATTCATGTTTCAAGTAAGTTTCACATACTGGATTATTAAAAACCACGGACAGATTTAAGGGGTGGTGTGGGCAGGAGGGAGCATATGCCTCCCCTTAAAACCAGAACCAATATGAATATTTTGGGGAAAGTCAGGGTGTTGGCCAAAATTTGCTAGTTAATCTTTGATCTGCCCCCTGAAAAACATATTTGGCTCTATTAAACCATTTATATTTGAATTTGGAGTTTTGTACTAAATTGTAAGGTGTCAAGTAAACATAGACACCTTTGTTTTTAAAAGATTATTTTAGGTAACAATAGGTGCATAATTTGGTAGGATAACAATTAGGTCTTAAATGAACTTGGAGAAGCCATCTTATCGTGTAACAAATCTGGATCATTTGAATACTTTGATCCAAGTCGCTTAACACTTCTTTTGAATGTGACACCACAAAAAATTTGCATATACAAATATATGCATAATGTACTCCCAACATTTTGAATTTAAATTTTCTTCTCCAGTTTTGATTTTATCTGGTGTTTAATGATTTAATACGCAGATTTTGGCTATATGTCAAAATATGCAAAATAGTTTTGATATAATTAAGAGCCTTGAATTAAAGTTTTTTGGTAGTTAAGTAATTTATTAAATGATAATATTTTGATAGAGACCTGATCAGATTCTATAGATTAATTAATCTGCTAAAATTTGACCTTTCACGGTGGTCTGAATGAAAGATATGTGTCCGACTAGATATTTGACTAAAAATGTCTTTATCAAATCAATAGAGTCAGAAGTCGTAACCCTTCTAGTTGTCATGTCAGGCACATAATTCCATAGGGAGAATACTTTACAACATTCCAGCAGCAATAGATAGATTATCGTCAATTATAAAAAATGACAGAGCCTTACTTATTAATTTAGGAGTTTTTGACCTTTTGGTTACCCTTTTAAGGTTAAGAATTGTTTATACCAGCTATAAGGAAGCAGTTTGAACATTCAGTCATTTATGGTTGGTCATGCAAAATTTTAAAGACATATCTTTGACATTATCAATACCTAGGATAGATAATGCCATGTAAGGCTACATGTACTAGTATTTCACCCCAAATCCTTGGGCTTAGTAAGTGTTTTCAGCACTTTTATTTTTATCCAACAAATAGAAAACATTTTGAAACTTTGAAACTATGATTCCAAAATGTCTGTTTAGTGCATATATTGCTGTTAAGGGTTTAGGAAAATATAAGGGCAGAAAAGTTGGCGAGAGAAAGATCGATTTGCAAATTCTGCAAAACAAATTAGCCAAATCTGGACATTTTAAGTTTTGAAAATGCCCGACTTGCTCCTTAAAATTGTAAAATGTAATGAACTTCCTGCTTGTAAAACATATTCATCAGTGTTCATTTAATACAAAACTTATAACATATAAGTATAGAAGTATATATGATATTAGTTTTCAGGAAAATAATATCTTTTAGAAGAAATCTGTAATAGGAGTGCAAAAAGCTAAAGGGGTAAAAACATTTTTATCATGGACACATTTTAAGTGAATTCAATATTCTTATATCATATTATCTACTAAGCCTAGAATTATTTTATTAGACAATACTTTTGTGGTGATAATTTTGATTATGAAGTGGAACCTGTCTAATTCCACCATCATGGTTCATGGGACCATAAAAATGTTTCTGATTATTCAGGGTATCAGAATACCAAGGTTTAAGTACTGTATGGTTGTTATATTTTGCAGGGTATTAATTTTCATGCTATTCGTGTTTCAAACGATAAACGCGAAAATTAATACCCACGAATATTTCATTGTAAACCATAATATAAATGAACATTATGACTTTCACTAAAAATCCGCAAATATAAAACCCCGTGAATAAATGCAACACTGAAAACCGCGAGAATTTCGTACCGCTAATATAAAGCCCTATACAGTAGCATTTAAATCATCATTTGGACCAAAAATTATGTCAGAATACTCAGGTGTTAGATAAGACAGGTTTCACTGTATCAGGCTTAAAGAGAATGAGAGTGTAAAGGGAGACAATCACAAAGGGAAGGAACCAGGATGATAGCTTATGTTATATTTCAAATGGAATCCAAGATTTGTGTTTCGTTTATTGAATGCTTGGAAAACTATTCCTGTATAGGAGAAGAGGAGTAGGAAGGAAAGAAAAAGAATGAAGGGAATTAAGAAGGGACAAGTGAGAGGGCGTACAAGTGATAAGTGAAAATAGGCATGGATGGAGAAAGTGTAAATCGATATAGGTAAAAGGAGAAATTTGGGATAAAAAGCATAGAAAGAAAAGTCTAAAGAAAGGAAGAAAGATGAAGATTGTCTCCTTCTATTTACAAACCTTTAATTATTCCTTGTACATATATTTGTGATGTAAAATGTATATTTTGTACATGTTGATTATTGAACATGATGAAAATCATTCTGATAGTGATACAAATATAGTGTTTAGATTGATCCTGTTGTCTTTAACTGTTCTGTAAATATGTAAAAAGTTTGTTTTTGATACAGACTTTATCAAGGCCAGTATCAAGTGAGCCCGCTAGGGCGAGCTTGATGCGTTACGCCGTGATAAAAGTCCATAAAAAATACCATAGAATTTTCATGGTACTAAATTATGTTGAGCCTATTAGATAAAATTATAGCAATGAGCTTCATAATGTATGTAAAAATTCTTCAAATTTAGGGAGAAAATAGGGTCAACAGTCTGAAACCAGCAGAAAAAAATGTGGGTATAAACTTAGTTATATGAGATAAAGTGGGAATATATGTAAATTCCTCTATATATAAGCGTTATGCAGTATTACGTGACAGTTGACCTGTTTTAGGGATTTTGAATTTTGTCCATATCTTTTTCTATTGACATTTGATCTCTTTGTCACACTAACAAAATAATGTGTTTTTGAATCATTATAAACATGGACAATTTGCCAACCAAAGTGATAGTGTATGCTCTAATTTGTTTTGGGTGTTGTCCCATATGGTTTATATCACAACAGATTGAATGAAATGATTTTGAATTGTTGAAATTTATTTACATGAAAAATGATTATTGAATGTATAAGAAGTGTTGGAAAAAGGGTTTTTAATGTATTTATAATTGAACGATCTCGATCACCAAGTCATAATGTTATGACCTGTAAATCAATGTCAACAAATTGTTGTCTGTTGAATAGAATGCTTGATATTTGTCAGTTCTTCAACCTAAATCTCAATACTTACCGAAATGACAAGTGTAAATCTTTTATTATATCATTTTGAAATTCAAAATATGAGGTCTCAAGAGTATAACATATATATTTTGTCCTGTTACAATATTTTTCATGTAAAAATCTAGATATTTCTTCATGTATCCTGAAGTAGCTCTCTGATCTTATGATGCCACTTTATCTGAAATCTGCAATATATCATAAATATGTTTCAAAGGAGCATTTATATAAAATAAAAGCTTATTTATTTTAAAAAAACCTTAAAAAAAAAAAAAAAATATTTTGAGTGCCTAATGTAGACCTGTTCCAATAGGAGAGACACTTTTTAAATCACTTCTAAGGATGGTTTGCAAAAAGTTCATTGGGATGAACTGTATGCCCCAAAAATTCCAAAATGGGTTCTATGGGTGGCTCTAGACCATTTTCAAAGTGCCATCCTACGGTGCCATAGTATATATAATGCTGAAGTCGAACAGCCCTAAGATAGATTAAATTATGTGTTCAGAAAAAATTGAAGTGTAGTAATCTGAGTTAGTTTATGCTTCACAAAAGATGAGTGCTTAAGACGGACTGCTATAACAGACATCTCGGCAATATACAAATTTTACATGGTATGTGCTCTTGGCAAAAAGTACATAATATTATATCATAATTCTTTCAAAGACTAAATATGATAAAGATGTCTGTACTTTCATTAGGAATCATCCATGAAGAAAATTTGGTTATATATTTTAATCCACTGCATCTTTCTTATCTTCCTGATGTAATCCCTTTATCATAACAGGTAAATAAAAGGATGTTTTCATATGTTACTTTTTGATATAGATAGTGCAATATAAAATTGTAGATCTGTCACGTGGAAATTGTGTATCCAGTTATTTCTTTTGTTAAAACAGGATGTGCACATCTTTGTCTTGTCAATATTTATATATCTATTCTTGAAATTATTATAAAAAGTGTATTTGGTTTTCTTCTATAAAAGAAAAGAAATTTCAGGTACAATTTTTATGTAAACAACATATCTTTATGGTGCACAACTATGGTGCACAACTTTCAATAATCATCGCAAAATTCACCTGAGATTTCAGAGTGACCTTGTAGTTACGTTTTATAAAAAAGTCTTGAAATTTAATATTTGTCATTTATTGATTCAACAGATGAGCAGGTCGTAAGAATGTTTCAATTGTTTTCAAAGTGTTCAAAAGGGTAACAGTTCAGTAAAAAGCGTCACTAACCCATAATGACCCAAAGATTAAAAGGGTTGTAAAATGCTGTCTATATATAGACCAATCATTCATGTACAGGTAACGATGTATACCTGTACATTTTAAATGTAATAAACAACTGGTCAAATTCTTTTCAAGATTTGTAAGGCACATGGATTTTAAAACCTAACGTATTGTTTTTTCCCAAGATATTGCGATCTGAGGTTGGGTGTTTGCGTCCTATTATTTGGATTGTCATAATTCATTAAATTTCATATTTGGGTGTATTCCTCAAGTGATAAGTCGGATGAGTCCTTTTTTAAAATAAAAAAAAAGGATTATTTATTCAATAGCAGAAAGGATTATCGGATATATACAAACTAGAGATAAAATTTAGTGAAAGTGTGTTTTAGACATTTTTCTGAACATTTGTGAAATTATACAAAAGGGAAGGAAGATAATAATATTCTGATATAAAACATTTTTTATACATAGTGGTACAATTTAACATTATCCGTGGACTTAGACGATCTTCCGTCAGTGCATAGGAGTTCGTGAGTTGTAATTTTAGAGGGGGTTGGGATATTGCATTTTTATTATAAATTTACAATTTTTTTTTCAGCAACATATATTTATAAGATTTTTTTATGAATTTCATGATTTTGACAATGCTTCTGGAACACATTCAAAACCTAATTTAAATTTGATCAACAGTGCAAACAGCAGTTGATCTTTGGCCTCTGTCTCTTTTACATGACATAACTTTTCATAGTATTGTACATCAGATTTGGAAATCTTTCCAAAGTATTGGAAAAATATCAGAATGTTAATTTTGAACAAAAGATGTTTTATTTTGAATTTATAAACCTTTATCATGCACATATTTCTGCAAAATTGTTATAGGTGCCATATATGCATTCTTGATCCATGAAATTCTTTACTTGACTTATAAAAGGTTAAAATGTTTTGTATTGGAGCAAGTTGAGCAAACATACACAGAAAATGGTTATGAAGAAGTCATGACTGCTCTTATATTGTACTCTGCCAATATTTGCAACTTTTTCCATTAATTTTGTCAAAAATTGCTGCTACTAGTGTTGAACACAAATCAATCAATCATTTGGGACATTGGAAATCAAACATCAAACTGATCTTTTGTATTAGATTCTCAACATTGAAAGCTGTCCATCGTAAAAATGGAATTTTGTCCAAATGTCTAAATGCAGGTATTTCAGTAGTCAGTGAATTGTAAAGTAAAAAAAAAATCTCTGACTAACAGGGTGACTGTCCTGGCTAATGTCACAGCCATCAAACAAAATAAATAATATTTTTATATGAAAATGATTCGCCAGATGTTAGAAATTTTTTCACTACAAATGTCCTTTTTGTGTCAGATTTGATTGGTTTATTATAGATTTACCACTTTTATAAGAAATTTATGGCCTTCTTAGTCATGGCATAAATTCAGTAGAATTATATTCAAAGCATATTTCTATAGTACAGTTTAGTTTTAGTTTAGACTTAATTTTCCTGTATTTAAACTTTTTTCTTTCATGTATTTTCTAAGTCAAGTAGGTTTGCAAATTTCTTTGGCTCAAAAGATTTTTTGGCATTAGATATTTTTATTATAAAGGATGTTTTACAAAAATTTTGGCCAATGTTGCTTCTCTAACAGTATGAGTGTGACTGATGAAATAGATGAAATAAATTGATCGATCCTTAGGTTTACTCTTTATCTTTCTTTTTTTGTCTATTCTTCATCTTTTGGTTTGAACGTAACCTTATAAAACATTCAGAATTTTTTTTCAAGTAAACATATCATTTTGAAATTCTTGTTTGGAAGCATCTGAAGGAAGTCATTGATGACATAATGACAAAACTAAACATTTTTATACCCGCTAATGTAACTTGTTATCTTTTGACCGGAAATGTATGGTTTATATGGATAAGTGTTGTTATAGAAAGGTAATTTAACATAAAAACTCCACTTCAAAACTGCCGGGTGGCAAAATAATGTGAAAGTAAAACTTTTAAACAAGTAGACTTCACGGTGACATATAAACAGAAGACTGTTAGATAGGTATATTGTTACAGACCACATAATTTAAAAATATTTACAAGTGGCGTGATTTCAGAAGTCACGAAAAATACAAATTCATCTCAATAATATTTTGTTAGTGTAATGCCATGTCGCTGTCAACGGCAAATTTTGTAAAAGCCTAGAAAAAAAGAAGTTTTGAAAGAAAAAATGAATTTAATGTCATTTTGGTATTTAAAACTTGACTTGTCATGTGTGGTTATAACAACCAAATAAGGATGTGAGTAACCATTTACATATGCATATTATGTATGAATAAATAATCACATTATGTAATGTGACGACATTTACCAGACAGTACACGCCTTACTCAGATCTAAAATATTATAACCTCCCAAAATATAGAATAAAAAAAAAATACAGGAGTAGATAGGGAAAATTTGATTTTGTATGATTTTGATTCTTCAGCATGTAGTGTCACTTCGAGTTTGAAAAAATACAGACTCTTTTCCTAACTTGAATTAAAATTTGGAAGGCATGCAGTATAGTTCAGAAAACTTGGTTTATAAATTTAAATGATCAAAATTTGTTTTTGATTTCGATTAGATTTATAATTTGACTATTTAAATTCACTTACTAAAAAGTAAAAATAAAAGAATTAAACTAAATAGCATTTTACGATTGTCATGGTTGAATTATGTCGTTGATTTCTTAGCATGATAGAGAGTAATATTACACATCTGTCAACTGTCAAAATTACTTATAGATTTTATCAGCTGATTCACCAGTTTAGGACATTTTACACAGAAATGTTAATTTTAATGCTTTAAGTGAAGGCCAATAGTTCTATACTGGGGATATGCCTTTTTTACGGAATAAATGCTTGATTGTCTGTGCTTTAAATGAAGGAGATACAAGACCAGGCCCATTTCCTTTTATCAGGTGTTTTAACTAACAATAGATAAGCATAATGTCTTAGTGACTCGGGGTGCAAAAGAGGAGGAAAGGATCTGGTTTAGGAATGCAGAGAAAATGAGTGTCAACTCAAATCTTGAATTCCAAAGAAAATATATTTTCAATTTTTCAAGCTCAGGTCCTCAAAAAATGGCAATGCTAATCCCAGATCCTGTGAAAGATTAATCCAGAAATTCCTTGCTGAATAAAAAAGGCCTAATCCAGGCTTACTGAAGAATATTATTCAAATGCCTCATGAATACAGGGGCTGCCTGTAAAATGATTGCATTTTCAATTACTGTTAGACTTCTGTTTACTTATAAGGTCACAATCCAAGGTCATTCGACAGAATCAGACACTGGTATTAAAGGGTTGTATGTCTTCAACATTTACCTTTTATCTCTGTTTTTAAGGGTATGTTTTTTTTAATGCAGATTATTTGTCCATGAATCACAAAGAATTCGAATGTAAAGTTTTTTTTGCAATTCCTGTCCAGACAAATTTTAATTTCTGATAAGATTGCTATGTAAATTTCATACAAGTGAAATGTACTACCTACAAAGTGATATTGATTAGTTGTTATGTATCGCAGTTAGTATAATCCACCTAGTCTATGTTTGTCCCATGTTATATGATAAATTTGTTTCAAATGAGGTCCATTTTTCTCTAAGATTAGTGTATTACAACTATATCAGAATTAATCTTTATCAGGAATGAGAAAGTTTTTAGAGTTAAGAGTCCTGAAGTACTATGGTAGCAGTTTGTTACTTTCATAGTTTGTTAGACCAGTGATAACAATACTTGAAAAGTTAAGCACCTAAGCATAAAGGTCTATAAGTTCTCTAGATCTTTAAGTTTCCAGGTGTTTTAGGTCACTAATGGAAAACATGACCTGAGATATCGGAAGTGTTTAGGGTCACTGTTTGAAAATGCCCAAGCAGAACTAAATTATGGTTAAAGAAAATCAGCTGAAGGTGTTTAAAGGCTTACAAATTTCATGAGTCTTAATACATTTGAATGTTCATAGAAAGGCTTGCTTTGGCATTACAAAAATCGACTAAAGAAGGTGTGTTTAAAGATTTACACATTTCATAGTGTTCATAGAAAGGGTTGCTTTAATTCTTCCAGTAGGATTGACAGCCATTTAAACAACAGTCACTCAAGCAAAATCTAGTAGGTTCTTGAATCTGTTTGCTACAACAAAAATATGAAGAAATGCTGAAGAAAAATATATTTAAACGTCGGGACAGACATATTGCAGTCCTTTATATTTTGACATGTCTTTTTCCTGTCCTATTAAAAGAGTTGTCTTTCTTTGAACTGACTTAAAAGAAGAAATTGATTATCCCGCAATTCATACAGATGAAACCTCGTCTGCAATAGTAAAACTACAACAATTTATTTCAAGTCACCAGGATATCTAAGTAGGTTTTCATTAAAGTTGTTTAAGTTAAAGGCCATGTACCTAGGTGCCAAAGTGAAGCATCCACTTGTACTGCTTAAATTTGAAGGACTTTCCATTCCCCTCCCAAAGAAAGATTACTATAAATGTGGAAATTTTTGCATGGGGGTAATTTTCACTTATTTCGAGTTTGGGGATTTTACGTGAATATACCCCCCACGCGAATACTTTTAATAACAAACATCCTACAATCAAATTTTGAAGATCCGCGAATATTATAACCACATGAAAGGTTTAGGTATGACACTTTGCAAAATAAACCCCCTGTGAAAATAACCATGTTTACAGTATGTCAAATGCATGAAATTTATTGCATTATAGAAGAATATTTGAAATAAGTTGTCTTTATACCTATCAAAATACAGAAGCATGATGGGTAATATCATGTGACTAGTGTTATGCCATTGTGTGGCAAATTGAAAAAAGTTTGGCAATGGAATACTTTACACAAGCTTAAGATAGCTGGCCTTAGCCAAATGATCTTTTTGACTTGTTCAGGTAAAAAAAAATTTGAACTTTAAGTGTCAATCCCCTGACTATAAATTTTTAACTTTTAAGAAGTAATTCCCATAAAAGACTTATATAGTTATGTAAAGAATTTTAATAGCTTATGATATTGACTTAAGGCATGATAATTATCAATACCTAGTGAAAATAAACTGTTTTACTATTGATTATATGAAGATTTTTGAGGTTGTCATATATTTAAAAGTTACATATCTATTGTTGTAATAAACAAAACACATGTAAAGTTATTATGTTAAACCTAGCAAAATTGATTCAATATTTATTATTTTGAATGTTTATTTCTACTTTCATTAGATGGTTAATCCTAAAATCCTAATGAGTGAAAATGTACCATTAAAAAATGTCTTTTGTGATGACTACATGTGAATAGAAGATACCAGTTTGCATGCCACGAAGGTTGAAAATTTGATTGTTGCTTTGAATATTTGCAACTTTCAAATCAAAACTGAAAATTATTTATCTTCCTTGTAAATGTACTAAAAGACATGCAAAATTTTCAAATCAGTACACATGTGCAATAGATTTATAATGAAATTGATGTTATGTTTCAAGTTGTGCTTTCATCAGGGATTGAATTGACTTCTCAGAAAGTTATGAATTCTAATGAGATGAGAAAAAAGGATCAAAATTTTGACTTTTTTTTCATAATTGCCTTGACTATACTTCTCATAGATAAGGAAAAATAAAATAAAACAAAAACAACAAAAACAAAAAAAAGACACTTCATTTAATGTTTAAAGAATCAATGGCATTCGTATTTCACGAGATGATTCATTACAAACTCATACTCCTAGACAAGAAGTGTAAAAGTAATACAAGTGCGAAGGTTGAATGAAATGTAAATGTGTACTGTCCAATGCAATGTTGGACTGAAGGTTAAACCTTGACTGAATGTTGGACAGAAATTGGACAGAATGAAATTGTCTGATGACAAAATAAGTTTAAATTATTGTGAGATCTTATGACATTGAACTATATCATGAGATTAGAAAGTTAGTTTGACTTCTCATGGGATCTCATTGACATTGAACTATATCATGAGATGAGAAAGTTAGTTTGAATTCTCAAGGGATCTTATGACATTGAACTATATCATGAGATGAGAAAGTTAGTTTGAATTCTCATGGGATCTTATGACATTGAACTATATCATGAGATGAGAAAATTAGTTTGACTTCTCATAAGATCTTATGACATTGAACTATATCATGAAATGAGAAAATTAGTTTGACTTCTCATAAGATCTTATGACATTGAACTACATCATGAGATGAGAAAGTTACACTTCTCATGGGATCTCATTTACATTGAACTACATCATGAGATAAGAAAATGAGTTTGACTTATGATGAGATAATATGACAATGAACTACATCTTGAGATGAGAAAATTAGTTTGACTTCTCATGGGATCTTATGACATTGAACTACATCATGAGATGAGAAAGTTGGTTTGACTTCTCAGGGGATCTTATGACATCGAACTACATCATGAGATGAGAAAGTTGGTTTGACTTCTCGTGGGATTTTATGACATTGAACTTCATTTGACACTGAGTTTCATTTTGTTGCTTCAGATTGAATTAGTATACAACCACAAAACTTAAAGTAAGCTCTAAATAAATCTGTGGTTCACAGTTTGGTTGGATATTGGCGGTTTGAAAGAATACCGGTAAATAATTGGTCACATGGCTTATATTTTACATTGGGTGTGTGTTTAAAGTAATAAATAGATTATTGTTGTAGTATATATAATTTCCAGACCAATACTAGATTAATATTAATTGGATTACAAAAGTATTATTTAGGAATGGCATGGTTCCAAGTTTGTTTTGTTATAACCAGACAAGATCAAGTAATCATCTCTTTGTTTTTAAATAACTGCATTCTTTTGGTATTGGTTCAACAGTCAAACCTTTAAATTTAATTTTTAGGCAACTTTTAGAAATATTGAGTTCATTATTTCATTCATTATATTACAAGTACATGTATTTGGTTATTACTGTAAAATTTTTAAATTTTTGTTTCAATTTTTTTCGGTGTAGGTTCTATTTCAAGGTAATTGCTTGGGGTAGAACAGTCGATTGAATGTTCAATAATTCAACGGTTTGTTGTGCATGCCATATCAATTATTGAAAGATTTTTAGTTTGGGTAAATTAGAAAGTGGTGTTTAGCTTGATAATGGAGATAATTTTAGTGCTGTGAACAAATAGAGTCTTTATGCCGTGGAAAATGTATCTAAATTGTTCAAACTGCGTGAAGATGACGGTCATTAATCCTTACAAGTGATTTTATTGGGGTGTATTTATCTATTTTCGGTAAGATTATTTATTAGAGGTAATTCGTAAATCATTTGAAAAGTATTATGGGTCACTTGACCAACGTAAACCAGGTCAACAGAGGTAATTAAACACTCCTTCAGAAAATTTTACTGCATTTAGAATTAAGAATTGAAATTATGGTAGAGTAAAATGTATCTTGATAAAGGTACAAAACTATATAATCTTGGTGCTTGTAGTTCAAATATAGTCCTGAAAACACTTTCATGACTTTAGCCAGCCATCTCTATTCATATTATATCATGTACTATGATTTTGATTTCAATGTGATGTATCCAGTCTTCTGCTATGTTATTGAGACTTTTTGAAAGATCTGATGGCTCCTTCTTGTATAGGTCATCAGTAGAGTGTTCTGTGAGTCAAAGCCTATATGCAAGGAGAAAACGATAAGCTCAGAAGTACTGAAGGGTACACTAGGCTCATACTTTGTAATGACTGAAATAGCATAACAGGATAAAATGCATAAGTTTAATGTAGTGTTAGAAGCATTTGGTTTTAAGTTATCAAAGCGGTTATTATCACGAAATTCGATCATTCTATTATTCATTACAAAAATACTAAGATTACATTTTCTAAAACCTAATGCTGTTGCTATTTATTTATTATAAAGGAGAAAAATTCTAAAGACTTCCTGTCAAGGCTTATCGAAATAAATCATTTTATCACCTAGGAAAAATAAGTTTTCCGGCTTTTTGTGGGAAGTCGTGAAGTAAAGGATTGAGGCCAGCCAGGTGTAAATTTCTACTATGTTATCGAGATTGAATAATAAATTTAAAGTATTGTCAGATTTTGTGACTAGTATTTGGGGTCATTGTAACAGAAGCATTGTCAAAAGCGAATTACATGTGTCATAATTTTGTGTAGAAAAAAAAAATCATATACACGTATTCGTTACTATTTAAATCTGAAGCTAAGACTCATTATGGATGTATTGTTGTTGTGATGATTTCATCAAGAGCGAATTGAAATATAAAATGAAATTTGTACCTGTAATGAAAAAAATTAATTGAATATTTTTAATTTATACAAATGATCTTTTCGAAAATTTATTACATTTATCTTTAGGTAATTTAGTTTTTCCGTTTTTGGAGGGGGAAGGGGTGGAATTGAAAGAGTATGCAAACATCTACATCCTTGAAGTCTAAGCTTCAAACTGGATATTGGGATCCAAATTCTGCTACAACACTGCTCTGTGAAATTTGGATCAATATCCACTCAACAAAGCTTTGCCATTTGTAATTGCATTTTTAATAATTGTTTTGGGAATTCAGTAATTGTTATCATTTATCTTCATAATGATTATGTTTGAAAATTTGACTATAATTTGTGGTGTTGACTCTGAACAAGTTGTAGAGAGGAAATTGAATGCAGAACTTATATAGGTGGGTATTACTAGTATGTCAGAGCAATATGTAACTCACACAGATAGTTAAAATAGAGTATGAGTAATTGAGTATGAGCTGATGCAATCACTTAGTGTAGCTCTTTCTAACTGTGTCGCTCACAGTTAGCATTTTATAAAGTTTATAAAGTTTGGTTCTGTCTGACAGGAAACATTTGTGTGTTTTTATGTTATGAGATTGGAGGGGTTTACACTTTTACCTAGACGAGTGATTCAGGCACATATGGATTGAAACAGATGATAGGAATTTCAAAGGATGTTAATGTTGCTTTGGATGTCACAATTGTATCAGAGTTATGTCCCTTTATATATTGTATACAATAACTAGATTTGTTGCTTGGAATTTAAGAACCCTATTTATAAAGCTGTGAAATTTGAATAAAGCACATTTGTATTATTGTTGTTTATACTAAAAAAATACCCAATTGACTGTTAACACCAAACAGAATGTTCTAGGATAGCAAGAGAAAGGAACGGAACATTCTTTTACATTGTTGTGTACAGTCATTTGATTCCATCCTGTACAAATCCACTGAATTGTAAATGAAAAATCATAATAGTATAATGATAAGTTGTTCAGGGATGTAGCCTTGCAGAAGCCAGCTAGGCCTTTGCGGAGTAGTTGCTCAATAAATGAAATTCCAAAAATTCAGACAGAGGGGCTCTCAGTAGGACTATCAAAATGTTCTGTTAGCATTGCTTAAATAGACCTGTGTTGATATGAGAATCCTATGACAGGGCTACTAAAATCAGAAGCCTTGGTGGCTGTTTCACTAAGGTATCAATATAAGTTAACTTGACTTTTTAGCATGAATACCGTATAGCGGGTAATTTTCGCGGGGTTATAATTTTCACGTATTTTCGCGGATGGAATTAAAACGCGAAAATAAATTCCATGAATATTTTATGTATTCTTAATATATATATATAGGATCTTGGATAATCCGCGAAAATTTAAAATGCTAAAATTTTTGGCATACATTTTCCACCCAAATCCACGAAATTTTTGACCCGCGAAAATAACCCGCTATTCGGTAATTATACCCCAAGCAAACAAAGTTTGGGGAGTATATAGGAATCATCCTGTCCGTCCGTCCGTCCGTCCGTCTGTCTGTCAATGTACCTTGTCAGCCCATGTTCTCCTAAACTGCTGCTTGGATTTTGATGAAGTATTACACAGTTGTAGTACACCACCTGAAGATGTGCATAAAGTAAATTGGTTGCTGCTCAAAATTTTGAAGGGGGGATATTTTCTGGAAAAGGAGAGAGGACAAACCTTGTCAGCGCATGTTCTCCTAAACAGCTGCTTGGATTTTGATGAAATGATAGTTGTAGTACACCACCTGAAGATGTGAATGAAGTAATATGGTTGCTGCCCAAAATTTTGAAGAGGAGATAATTCGTCTTTGAATATATTCTGGAAAAAAGGGGGGGGGGAACCTTGTCAGGACATGTTCTCCTAAACTGCTGCTTGGATTTTGGTGAAATGTTACACAGTTATAGTACATTAACTGATGTGCATGAAGAAATATGGTTGCTTTCTGAAATTTTGAAGGGGAGATCATTTGTCTTTGAATATTTTTTGGCAAAAGGGGGAGGAAGAACCTTGTCAGCACATGTTCTCCTAAACAGATGCTTGGATTTTGTTGAAATGTTGCACAGTTGTAGTACACCACCTGAAGATACGCATGAAGTAATATGGTTGCTGCCCAAAATTTTGAAGTGGAGATAATTCATCTTTGAATATTTTCTGGTAAAAAGGGGGACAAACTTTGTCAGCACATTTTCTCTTAAAAGGGTATTTTGATTGAAATGTTTTACAGTTGTATTATACCACCTGAAGATTTGCATGAAGTAATGTGGTTGCTGTCTGAAATTTTGAAGGGGAGATAATTCTTCTTTGAATGATTTCTGGGGTATATCAATATGTCCATACTTGTATTGTGTCCTCATTTGTACTGTGTCCACAGCTGTATTGTATCCACACATTCTAAAATTTACACTTGCCATATTGATTCAGGGTTCAATTAGCGGGGGTATAACTGGCTGCCATTCGGCGACAGCTCTAATTAGAATGACAGGTTGACTGTTAAGAAAAATTGGATGAAAACTTACAGCAAAAAATTTTCTTTGAAATTACCATATATAATTGATTCTAACAACTAGTATATATTGTTTCCATTATATCTATTCAAAAGTGATTTCCAGAATTGTTAAATTTGATGTGGTTAATCTTTGGTTAATAGTCTTAGTTTGGTTACTACCTTACTATTGTGGTGAATTAGATTTCATGGTTTTGGTACTATTTTTTTGGTGTTTCCTGCTATAAGCAGAGTAGACACATGTGGATTACTATCTGTTGTACCAATTACTATCCTGCAACAGCTGTTATCAGGGCTTTTCCATTAAAATGCATGTACCAGGGTCGGAAGGCAATTTTCTACTACCCCAAGAACCAAGGGTAATGGACAAATATGAGTATAGCTACAAGATACAAAATCGACAAGAACCCACAAGAATTTTCATTTTCTGCCTTCCGACCCTGGTGCATCCTTTTTAGCTCGCCGGGACGAATGTCCGGAGAGCTATTGTCATCTACCCGGCGTCAGCATAGGCATCAGCAAAACTTTAACCTGGCTTGTGGAATGGAGACCTGAAGAACTAGGATGTTGATATTTGGTATGTGGCATCCTTGTGATGAGAGCTTTCTTTTGGTACCATACTTGTAGACATTTTGACCTTGACCTTGCCCTTAGGGCAATTTTTAAAAAACTTTAACCTTGCTTCTAGAAGTTACGCTTTTAGTGGTAGGGTGTTCATATTGGGTATGTAACTTTCTTATGATGAGACCTTTCTAAAGGTACCATATTTGTAGACATTTTGACCTTGACCTTGCCCTTAGGGCAATTTTTAAAAAACTTTAACCTTGCCTCTAGAAGGTAGGCTTTTAGTGGTAGGGAGTTCATATTTGGTATGTAACTTCCTTATCAGGAGAGCTTTCTAAAGGTACCATATTTGTAGACATTTTGACCTTGACGTTGCCCTTAGGGCAATTTTTAAAAATCTTTAACCTTGCCTCTAGAAGGTAGGCTTTTAGTGGTAGGGAGTTCATATTTGGTATATAACTTCCTTATGAGGAGAGCTTTCTAAAGGTACCATACTTGTAGACATTTTGACCTTGGCCTTGCCCTGAGGGCAATTTTTTAAAAACTTTAACTTCACTTCTAGAATTAAGTTGCATAGTGGTAGGGTGTTCATATTTGGTATGTGACGTTCTTTTGATGAGAGCTTTCTTATGGTACCATTTTTTAGACATTTTGACCTTGACCTTGCCCTGAGGGCAATTTTTTAAAAACTTTTAACTTTGCTTCTAGAATTAAGTTGTTTAGTGATAGGGTGTTTAAATTTGATATGTAACTTTCTTGTGAAGAAAGCTTTTTATTATTTTCGAATTTATTGTGCATTGAAGTTACTGGAATCCCTGGCAAGCTATGTTGTCTTCTGACAACTCTTGTTAATGGAATAGCCCTCAGCAAATCCACCAAATTTTAGGCCAGATTCCAACTAAACTTTCAGGATATCTGGTTTGATCTATAATTTTGATTTTACTGACTTTTGAAGTTCACCAAGCCAAACATAGCTCATTTGTATTTTAGATGATGCATGTTGCATGTAAAAATGATGAATTCTTGTACATTTCACTGGTTTGCTGAATTTGACATTGTTGGTCAGAAAGATTTTTGACAACACAGTACCTCTATCATGAATTCCTACATCAACACACTGTTGGGACAGTGTAGATCAGTGTATTACTTATATTTGTGGTTTGTTGACAAGTTAGTTTAAAATTATCTTGCTTGTTTACAGGGAGAAAACCAGAAAGAAAGAGGGATATATATAAAGTCTGTGGTCACTGGTGGTGGAGCTGACATTGTAAGTACTGTATTGTAGGTAGAAATTAAACATCTGGTGTTCAAAAATACTGTGTTAGTGGTTCAGAATCAAACACTTTCAGGAAAATAAATAATAGTTTCAATGCAGACCTAAACTTTGCTGTCACTCTTAAAAACTTGCATTGTATATTAAAAAAAATACAACAACAACAACAACAAAAATCAAACAATTAACTCTCCACCGAAAAAAAAGCACAAAAAGAAACAAAAATCACAAAGCACTATTAAAGATGGATATGACATACAAAATGTTAGTTTGATATTGTTTGTGGGAAATTTACATACTACGTAACATTGCTTGATCATAATTCTCCTCTAGTCTTGTAGCATATTACGTCAGCATATATCAAAGACATGCAAATTGTCATGATTTTAATTAATTTCCATCTAAAATGCAAATTTCTGGATAATTTTTGTGGTGAAATACCAAGGGACATCATTTGTTTTCATTACACAGACTTCAAACTGTACATTTAGCATGCTGCATTGGAATTGTTAACTTCAAACAACTTTTTTGCAAATATTGGGATAAGATATATGCACACTGAATAAATGATACAAACATTTGTATAATGTGCTGATCAATAGATGTTTTTGTTTGTAAACATGTTGTACAGGCCAAAAAAACCCATCATGTCATACTTAAACCTTCCAGTATAACAACGTGTTACTGAATCAATGTAGGACAAAATATTTACAATATATCAACTTACAACAAAAATGGAATATTTGTGTATTTAGTGGTATTCAAAATGTATATACACTTTCGAATAGCACTGTTTTGTAAAACAAGAAGAGGACAATCATGAATTTGCAATTTTCTCATTATTGATGGCCTCATGGTAACTTCAAGAATTGTTTCTTTTCTCTGTCAAGTCCTGTATGGATTGAAATTTGTTCATGAAAGAGGCTCTCTTGGGGTATATTGGGATATGGGATATTTATGACTTATAACAATGTGATATGGGATATTTGATACAAAACTGACAGGGATATGGGATAAATTGACAATGGGATATGCTCAAAACAATAGACAAATGGATAATACACAATTCAGAAATACTGCTGAATTTCACTGTTGCAAATCAGTTTTCAGTTTAACGTGTAATTTTCTGAATTCCCACACCATTTTGTTACAAAGATCAAATTGTTTAGTCCAAACTATTGCCTTCAACTGTAATTTTATTCAAGAATATGTGAGGACACATGTTGCAATTGGCTTAAATAATAGTTTATTTCAATTTAAACATGCATTTAAATAGTTTTAAGTGTTTATTTGAAAAGAATTGCTCATTGATTTTGAAAACGAAATGTTATATAGGTTAAACATTTCTACATGCAATTGTCAAGGGGAATTTTATGAAATAAAAAAATATATTTCATGATATAGGAATTTAGTTTTCAGTTTGGATCATGTTACTGTAGGTGTATACAAGTACAAATGTTATGCATCGGTTTTCTTAAAACAGGACAGGAAGTGAAATTAACTTTCTGTAAGAATGCATATGTTAGGCATAAATGACAGTAATTAAATTTTAAGACAGGAAATTGATTGCTGAACTGAAAGTTTAAGTTACAGTTATGTGACAACACTAACACAAAATTATATTTTTTATGTACTTTTTTAGGATGGTCGATTACAGTCTGGTGATCAGTTATTAGAAGTTGATGGCAAAAGTCTTATTGGATTAACACAAGAAGTGTAAGTATTTATAACTCTTATTATTTTTGCCCCAACTGGCCGAGAGGGGTAGGTATAATGTGTAATACATGCCTCATAGTTGCCAACCATTCCGGATTGCCCTTGAATGTTTCTGAAAAATAAAGGCGGTGTCCGCATTCCGGATTTAAGGCTGTCCATTCTGGATAGACCTTTCAATTAAAAAATAATAATTGACTAAGAAAATGTTGAAATTAGTTGTGAATAAATTGCAGGCACACATCAAAAATGATGTTTCATTTGACTCTAAAAAGTAATTTAGCTTTAATGTATGTCCTGTATCAGATGTTTGACATTTGTAGAAACCGGTTTACCGGAAGCAAACAGTGTTTGGTTTTATTGACAATGTATTCGTATGAGAATACATTTCCCGCCTTTTCTTTGACCATCAACCAAAAAAACTTTGATAGTGTCAACAGACAACTTTGACCAAGAAAACTTGGTCCAGGTTTTCTTTGACAAAGTTTTTGATGGAAACTTTGATAGTATTAACAGGGCTTACTTTTCTAACGTAGTCCCAAAAGATTTTCAGGGATTCCAGCAAACAATGGAAATTTCCCCATTTTGGTAAGCTGGGGTTGACAACTATTCATGTCTGTATATCTATCATTTTATCTTTTGTTCATTTATCACATTTGTTCGTCTCAATTTTTCTGCAACTGCATATCACAGCCACCTGATATCAGGTCCTATAGTTCATAATGAGGTCTTATACTGCACGTCCCTGTTTTGACTATATCAAACTGCCACTTCGTGTTTGTAGACTTCTGCATTTTTTAACTCACCTGACCGAAAGGGTCACTTGGCGTCCGTTGTCTGTCGTCCGTTAAACTTTTCACATTTTCATCTTCTCCTCTGAAACCACTTAAGCAAATCCAACCAAACTTTACAGGAATGATGTTTGGAAGGTCCTTTACAAAGATTGCACATTTTGTTCCAATCTGATAAAAACATGGCCGCCAGCACGGAACTTAGGTTTAACACTGGACCCTACGGGAAAAATCACATTTTCATCAACTCCTCTGAAACTGCTGAAGCAAATCAACCAAACTTTACAGGATCGATGCACTAAAGGTCCTTTACAAAGACTGCTCATTTAATTCGTATTGGACAAAAAACATGGCCGCCAGCACAGAACTTA
The DNA here is from genome assembly GCA_002080025.1 of Modiolus philippinarum. Taxonomy (NCBI): domain Eukaryota; kingdom Metazoa; phylum Mollusca; class Bivalvia; order Mytilida; family Modiolidae; genus Modiolus; species Modiolus philippinarum. The sequence goes on along the minus strand of MJUU01016167.1, from coordinate 83,151 downwards.
GTTTAACATTGGGCCTATGGGAAATTCACATTTTCATCTTCTCCTCTGAAATCACTTAAGCAAATCCAACCAAACTTTACAAGAATGGTGTATGGAAGGTCCTTTCGTTCCGATCAGATAAAAAACATGGCCGCCAGCACGGAACTTAGGTTTAACATAGGACCCTATAGGAAAAATCACATTTTCATCAACTCCTCTGATACTGCTGAAGCAAATTCAACCAAACTTAACAGGAATGATGTACTAAAGGTCCTTAACAAAATATGGTCATTTTATTCTGATTCGACAAAAAACATGGCAGCCAGCACTGAACATAGTTTAACATTGGACCTATGGGAATAACATCATTTTCAACATCTGCTCTGAAACTATTGAAGCAAATTCAAGCAAACTTTATGGAAGGTCCTTTACAAAGATTTCTCATTTTGTTGGGATCCGACAAAGAAAATAGCTCCCAGCATCGAGCTTGGTTTAGAATGGTACCAATATATTAAAAGATTTTTTGCTCACCTGGCCTAAAAGGCTATGTGAGCTATTGCCATCACTATTTGTCCGTCGTCCGTCCGTCCGTCAACAATTTCAAACATCTTCTCCTCTGAAACTGCTAAGGCAAATTAAACCAAACTTGGCCTGAATCATCATCAGGGTATGGCTTCTCAAACTGATGTTCAGTTTGTCCCTCTGTAGAACAACATGGCCACCATTGCTAAAAATAGAACATAGGGGTAAATTGCAGTTTTTGGCTAATAACTCGAAAACCGTTACAGATATCAAAAATCTGACAGGAGTATAAATGATCAGCATGATGAGATCTATCCACTGTGCAATTTTGAAGAAAATCTGAAAACCCATCTCGGAGTTATAGCCCCTTTTCTGTTAAATTTTCAAAATTTTTGCATGTCTGTCCGTCAACAATTTCAAACACCTTCTCCTCTGAAACCACTAAGCCAAATTAAACCAAACTTGGCCTGAATCATCATCAGGGTATGGCTTCTGAAACTGATGTTCAGTTTATCCCTCTGTCGAACAACATGGCCGCCATTGCTAAAAATAGAACATAGGGGTAAATTGCAGTTTTTGGCTAATAACTCGAAAACTGTTACAGATATCAAAAATCTGACACGGGTAAAATGATCAGTATGATGAGATCTATCGACTGTTCAATTTTGAAGAAAATCTGAAAACCCATCTCGGTGTTATAGCCCTTATTCCGTTAAATTTTCAAAAATTTTGCAATTTTTATTTTTTATTTCAAAAATTGTAACAGATAGAGGTCAAGTGTAGATTGCAAAAATGTTCAGCATATCAAGGTCTACCCACCCTGAAATTTTGAAGAAAATCCATAAACCCTTGTAGGAGTTATTGCCCTTTTTTCACCGAATTTTTAAAATTTTCATATTTTTCATCTTTTATTTCCAAAACTATAGAAGATGAAGGTTAAGTGTAAATTGATGAAATGTTTTTCATGCTGTGGCGACTTCAAAACTAATGTTGAAAATTGTTCCTTGGCCGCCTAAAAAGGTGGGAAAATTCAACATTGTCCAATTTCAATGAAATTTGGTTTCCAAACAGATATTGATGTTGCGACTTCAAAACCGGTGTTGAAAATTGTTTGTTGACCGCCATTTTCAAAATGGCCGCCAGAAAAGGTGGGAAAATTCAACATTGTCTGATTTCAATGAAATTTGGTTTCCAAATAGATATTGATGTTGCGACTTCAAAACTGGTATTGAAAATTGTTTGTTGACCGCCATTTTAAAAATGGCTGCCCAAAAAGGCGGGAAAATTCAACATTGTCCGATTTCAATGAAATTTGGTTTCCAAATAGATATTGATGTTGCGACTTCAAAACCGGTGTTGAAAATTGTTTGTTGACCGCCATTTTAAAAATGGCCGGCAAAAAAGGCGGGAAAATTCAACATTGTCCGATTTCATTGAAATTTGGTTTCCAAATAGATATTGATGTTGCGACTTCAAAATCGGTATTGAAAATTGTTTGTTGACCGCCATTTTCAAAAAAGGCAGGAAAATTCAACATTGTCCGATTTCAATGAAATTTGGTTTCCAAATAGATATTGATGTTGCGACTTCAAAACCGGTATTGATAATTGTTTGTAGACCGCCATTTTCAAAATGGCCGCCAAAAAAGGCAGGAAAATTCAACATTGTCCGATTTCAATGAAATTGAGTTCCCAAATAGATATTGATGTTGTGACTTCAAAACTGGTGTTGAAAATTGTTTGTTGACCACTATTTTCAAAATGGCCACCAAATTAGACGGGAAAATTCAACATTGTACGATTTCACTGACATTTGGTTTCCAAATTGGTCTTGATGTCGTTACTTCAAAACTGATGTTAAAAATTGTTCATTGACTGCCATTTTTAAAATGGCCGCCAATAAAGGCGGGAAAATTCAACATTGTCCAATTTCAATGAAATTTGATTTCCAAGTAGATATTGATGTTGCGACTTCAAAACCAATGTTGAAAATTGTTTGTTGACTGCCATTTTCAGAATGACATCTTGACTTCAAAAGTGGTGTCGAAAGTGGTCCTCAGCACAAACGTTTTTGTCAAAAAAGCCCAACAAAGAAATATAGTAAAACATGATCAGACTTTTAAAAACAGTTCAAGATATTGGAGGTGTTTGAGCTAACAAAGTTTGAGAAACTGAAGATCAACTGTATAGCTTACAATGTTACCTTGATTGTGGCAACTGAAGCCAGGTGAGCGATACAGGCTCCTGGGAGCCTCTGGTTTTCATTACTTGTGCTTAAATTATTGAAGCAAATTCAGTCAAACTAAGATTGCTTATTTTGTTTTGATCCGATTAAAAACAATACCGCCAGCACAGAACATACTGTACAGCTCACACGGATGAACTCAAAGTCATTGTTTTTGGGTGGATTGTTTTTGACTTGGACTGATTAGCTGATTCTGTGTAGCAGGATGGATGATCGCGGATGTCCACCTTAATTTACGTGACCCAACGTGGACAAATTTTTGAAAACGAAATCCTCATGGAACCATCGGGGCCACACAGAGAAATTAATTTTTACATGTACATATCTTTAATTTTTGCAAAGCGAGGAATATTTACACCTTTCTTCAATTGTATCCTAGGACTATAAACGTTTCATTATTTGTCCCAATTGTATCGTAGTTTCATGGACGTAATCCAAATGCATGTGAATAGATAAATAAATAAAACATTCAACATTCCTAGATATGTATTTGTTATCAAAAGCATTCTTCAATTGTTGATTGAGCGTCTCTACCTGATGTGTATTCATATTACCTGAGATATTGATTTTTTTCATTGGTCGGTTTTAGTTCTATTTTTAGAAAATTACCTATGCGTATCTATTATGTATATAATATAATGGCTTCCGAAAGCACTCCTGCTTTATGTGCCATTTCCAGGCTTAATTTTAAATTTTAAGCTATTTATGATAAAGATTTGATAGAAAACGATTTTTGACATAATATTTTGCTAAAAGTTATAAAGCCAAGACCTGACAAGTGACAATTATGCAATTATAAGACGCCGAGGGATTCTTGCTGTTGACATTGAATATTTTATTTTATTTTCCATCCGTGCAAAGTTCAGCTTTAAAATATTTGAAAGAACATTAATTTGACAGAAAATACATGGCTTTTTCACGGCAACGAAACAACCAAAGTATTTGAGGCTTGCAATTATCGTCATTCTAAAATAACTATGACAATCCCATGGGAAAACTTGTTGCAAGGAAAATTCTATTTTAACGTCAACTTGCCAAACTTTCTGATTATAATAATTTGGGGAAAAAATGATCATTTGTTGACATTAAGCTCATTCCTTTCTAAATGTTGACCCGCGATGATTCCACGTTCAACACGATGTCACGAGGGGACCACACAGGTAAATATTTTGTCCACGTTCTCAATTTAGTTGTCCACGTTCAAGATCATGGTGGAATTCCACGTTTGGCAAAATTTGTCCGTAATAACAACAAGGATTTTGCGTTTTCCATGTGAGCTGTACAGTATTTTAACATAGGATCCTATGGGATAAACATCACTTTCATCACCTGCTGTAAGCATTTTGTTAGGTGAGAGATTCAGGCTCAGTATCTGAGCCTCTAGTTTTTGAGGTGGTAAGTGCTGAAAGCAGGGTATTGACGGGGGTATTGACTCACAAATTCTGTGTTTCTCATATTGGTTGATTGTTTCTCCTAAATGTAATTACCATACATTTAAAATTGCTACTAAACTTCAACCAATTAAATCATCAAAACATTGATAAATTCCTCATTTTAATCAGGTATATAACCAAATTAATACCAAAGTAACACATTACATAGATGCAGTGACACTGGTCTAAACCAAACACCTTTTGACTTAATCTTGTCTTCTGTTTAAACAGATGGTAGATTCACAAAGGATCAGAATACATGCAAAGTTATCCCAACAGTATGTTTGGTTACGATAGATTTATGGTTTTATCAGAGTTTTGCTGAGAAAAGTTTTAGTTATTTGACATGCCAGGATATATTGCAAAAAAATCCTAAATTACGAAAAAAATTTAAGCTATGGGCAGTATTATACAACCCAGAAGCTTAGAGTGATCCTTCAATTTAAAAAACAAAAAGGGTCCATGATTTGAGATTGGAAGAGATGAAAAAAAAATTGCAGAATTGAACTCAATCAATTGATTTCTGTCCTCTCCAATTTGTATATATTTCTTTATTTTTTAACCCTTAAAGATTAATGATAGATTTTACATTTTGAGAAATCTTCAGTATATCTTTTTCTCTCTTTCAACCTCTCATTCCAATCTTTACCATTACAGTTTGTATTGAGCCTTTGCAAAATTCTAAAAAAGGCAAGACTTGGACTGCAGTGGCAGCAGCAATGTCTGTGGCAACAGTGGGTTTCAAAATTTTTTATGTTTTTCTTGAGTCTATACAATGTCAACCTTTCATAGTAACCCATTGATATGTGGTATGCAGTTCCATAAGAATCATAAGTAGTGATTAGTTTCAGGGGCTTTTTATGTATTTGCCACTGCAGTTAGGCTTCACTCTCTTCAAAATGTTGCCTTGTTTGTACCATCTTGCATCTGTTTAACATGAACCATTCATTCAAGGCAGCCCATTAAAATTTGGTATGCAGTTGCACTGGCATAAGTACAGATAAGATTTACAAGTGGTTTATGTACAGTGCACCCTCTTTATTTTGCCACCTTTGGGACCAGAGAAATTTTTGGCGATAAGTGAGGGTGGCGATATATTGGGGGAATAAATTACATAGAAACTCTGTAACTTTTTGAAAAATGTACCCTGAAAATGGTTGGCGATAAGTTGAGGGACCGCCGTTAAAGAGGGGCGGTATAACGAGGGAGCACTGTATATCCCTCCTCGGACTTGAACATTTGGATCTGTTTATCAAGTGTTGAAGTTTTTTCTTGCATCTGTTTAATACATTGTGTACCAGAAGTACTAGCTCTTTGATATTTCACATCTCCATGAGTACTGGAAAGCGGGAAATTTTTGCGCCGTCTTTATTTCGCGGTAAATTAACAGGATTTTAGTTCACACAGTTTTGAATTCGCCTTGCCAAGTTGTTGACCATTGACTTTAATACTAGATAAGTATATTCGTGCTGTTTTATTTTCGCGCTTCCATTAAAAACACGAAAATCGTGAGAATAAAACTGCCGCGAAAATTTACTGGTTTACAGTATATACCGATTCATTACCTAAAGCTTGTGTCCATATTTATTAAGGGGGTTCGCTACTCCATTTTAAAATAAATAAGATTTCAAATAAACATGATTTTTTGTTAGAAAATTAAAAAAGAAGCAAGTAAAGTGAAAAAAATGTTTAGGTTGATGATCTCATTTTTTAGATTTAAGTGATTGAAAATTTGGCGGGAAACTGAACTCCTCTGATTTTTCATAGGATTAACATTAACAAGGTTTGACCATGAATGAATGTGACAGAATAAATAGAATTCAACGAAATTTTTACAGAATGCTCACAAAGATGTGTAAAATGAAATTATGGAAACAAATAAGGGGGTCAATGGGCAGATGTTCAGTTTCTGTTTATGTTCCAACATGAAAATAAGTTGAAACTATTGATATTTAATCATTGTTATCAAGAATAAATTTATTATTATTAAACCATATTTGTATTTTTGATACAGAGCAGCTGAGTTGATGACACATACTGGTCAGACAGTTACATTAAAGGTTGCAAAACAAGGAGCATTTTATCATGGTTTAGCTACACAACTCAGTCAGCCATCACCAGTGATGCAGAGAGGTAAGATCAAAATATGTTGATCTCTATAACCAGGCTTTTTGAAGGCCCATGGTGATTCAAGATGAAGAACAACAATGAAAGCATTGTTCCTTTTGCATAATCTAACCATGTAGTATGTAGGGATTTTGTCCCCATATCCCTTTATTCGTTCATTGCAGAATTCTTAATTGAGAATGCAGAAGATCTTATTCTTCTTCTAATTTTGTTTTTTGATGGAAGGACCCATATGATGGGCCTGTATTTTAAGGGATGTTTCCCTTTTCTAATCAATTAAAACTATTGCTAGTTTCTCACAAATTAAAAAATATTTCCTGCAACTTGTGATAATCTTAAAATATTTTCCATGTGGAATTAATTTCCATGTGGAATTAATGATTGAAAGAGCTGCTGGGTGCATTTATTGCAAAATTTCCTACCCTTTTGGTGTTATAAAAAATATTTCTTCTCTGGAGAGAGTAAAATTTTGATTTTTAACATGGGATCTTTATCTAGCATGTTGAAATAGAAATTTTACTTTTGAGAGTGAGGAAATATTTTAAACTCGCGATAATCAACACCTGTTGGTTAAAATGTGGTGAGCACACATTAAACAAACAACTGAGAATAGGAGAAATTTATTTCCCCTTATTGAAAAATCTGCTATTTATTTTAATAGTTGTACCAATGTACAGAACTAAACAATTAGATGAATTTTATTATATGAAAATCAGCAATATTACAACAACATAAACTTGGAGAAGCAAAAACCTTCATTGAGTTATATGATCCATACAAACACAGCAAATCACAAGTCAGACTTGACATAAACTAAGAAATACAGGCCCATTAGTGTACATTGGTAATACCAATACCAGAAATATTTCAAGGTTAAAGGTTAATATTTACATGAGGAAGAAAAATTAAATGTCTTTGCATTTGACTTTGACAACTAGAAAAAAAAAAGCCTCAATGACACGTGCCACTTAAATGATGTATAATTAAAGTTCAAAAATAGGAATAATTATGTAATAATAAAGCTCATTTTATTGTATCGCTTCTTCAAAACTTAAGACACTAAGGGAACATTGAAAACTGACACGGTATCATGACACCTTCTACAACTGTTATCTAATGGAAGTGGAAAATATTTTCAAGGGCATTGTTGAGGTTGTAGTATATAGCAGAATAACAAGACATTTGACTATGTTCTGTTTGCATACACTCCTTCTTGTATTTCAGAATATAATATGCTTAATGTTTTGGTAGATATATTGATCTCTTGACAAATATTTGGACAGATAGGTTTCTTTATAAATTTTACAGTATCTGTTTATTCCCCATTTCTTTTTTGCAGCATCAGCAAAGAAGCCATCATCACCTCAAACAAATAAACATAGACCAGCTGATGAAGGTCCACCACCATATACACCTGACATAATGGACCGTAATCAGCATATGCCTCCCGGGCATCGTCAACAACCACCTTTTGATAAACGACAGATGCTTCAGAATTCTCCACATAGTAGATCATCGCCAGCATTAAATAGTATGTATTTTTTAAGTGTTTTCACCATTGTTTTCTTTGGGTGGGGAATATCCAGAAAGGGTTGGGGTGTGGGTCACCTAAAATCAATGGCAAAGCTTGTCCCATGGACTAAGTCTGCCAATCATCAGAAGAGCTGAGGTTATGGCAAATTTTTTGCAGAAATAAATGACTGATAATTTAACACCATTTTTTAACCATCATGGAATGACAAAATAGAATATATTGGTTTAGTTTCATTTTAAACCGAAATCTGAATTGACAATTTTGATTTAGTTTTGGATTAATTTATACATAAAACATTAGCACTTCTGATGTTTGATACATTTAGTACATTACATATTTTATATGCAAAGCTTATTACTTGTGTTGTTAACTTAATGACATAAACGTTGATTTTGTTAATCATTAGAATATCGTCATGGAGTGTCTCACAAAGACATGGAGTCCATTTATGGGAGGAATCGTGGCCTTTGGAGACTTGTATTAGAAGCTGAACTGCAGGATTTAAAAGGCAGATCTCCGTCTGCTAGGAAAATGGATATGAAAGAAAGAAGGCAGCGAAGTAAAAGTATCACCTCTGTTGAAGAGGCCAGGAGAAATTTCATCAATGATGATAGATACAATACTTTCAATGGATTAAATCAAACTATTCATGATGAAATCCGAAATACATTAAGGAAAAGGAATGAAGATGTTGATTTAAGGCTAATTCAAAACGAAATAAAAAATCTGAAAAATGCAGAGATGCAAAATCAGCCTGTAAACAAGAACTTGATTAAAAAACATAAGCGAAGTAAATCTTTTGGGGAATTGTCAAAACATGAAAAACATATACAAAGTGACAGCCATTATCTGTATGATAATAACTATGATCCTAATTACATGAGAAATTTGTTTGACAGAAGGAGTAGATCTGCCAGAGAAAGGCCTTCATACAAAGCAGATTCGAACATCCAAAATGGTGATGTACAATATGATCGTAATTTCCAAAATGGCACTGTACAATATGATGGAAATTATGACCCAAATTACATGAAAAATCTTTTTATTACATCAAGGGTAAAAAACGTCAATCATAATCCAAATGAACAGTTGCATCGAAATGGGAATATTGTTGATCCTCAAGCACAACAATTGCGAGAAAAGGCACAGCATTTATATAGTCAAGTGGAATATGATACAAGTACACTTGATTCTACCTTATCCTCTTATCAAGCATTTAAAGACAAGTGTAACCGTGGAAACCATGTCAGTAATTCTGATAGTGGTTTTAGTGAACCCTCAAGCTTGTCAAATAGTCAGAATACTAGTCGTAGAAACATTGCACAACCAGTTCAAACAAACAGGTATAGATATGCACAAAAACCAGATCATAGGCGAACGAAGTCTATGACGTCATTGGAGAGTTCCCAGAATTCCATGTTAGGTTTCATGAACAGTACAATGGTTGATGATAGATTGTCAAATTGTAGCGACAACAATTCAGAGTTCGTATATAATGTAAAACAAAATGTGATAACCAGAAATCCACGGAACAAATCAATCACATATAGTAGGAGGATGTGTAAGTTGTAAAAACCAATCAACTTCATGAAAAAGTTAGATAAACATAAGCTTATAACATTTTTCAGGACCTTAGATTCCCTTATTTCCATCTTAGAAGTCTTGTTTTATTGGTTTATTTAAGTACTTTTGGAAACATAAAAAAAAGTTAAAAAAATTTATTTGTTCAATTGCTTTTTAGCAGTTGGTGAAAAATTATTGATATGTGGCAAATTGATGTTCAGGTATTGACACAAATTAAAGTCAAAGTATTGAAGAACAGACATATCAATTCTAAGTTGTGTAATTTATTTACAATATTATTAGACATATTATGAACATTAAATTAATAAGCTTTGAATATTACAGGTTAATGACCTTTTTGAACACATTCAATTGAAACGATTGTCAAGACAAAGATTTATTGCAAAACGATGCTATAACTTTTTTAGTGATTACCTTAGAATGAAATAAAAGAGACAACAGGAAACGCCTACAATGGCTGAAATTTAATTAATTGCCACAATTTGCTAGGGAACTACACAGGAAAAACACAAATAAGACAAAAGACAAACGTAAACAACAATAGGAACTCCAGACAGCCAGACTTGGTATATGTTTATGTATTTTTAAAAGACTTGTTCTATATAATAATTTTTGTTAAAAATTTTTCAGATGACTCCATGGGACCAGAGAGGAGAGGTCCACCAACTTCAATGCCACCATCACAACCAGATAAGTTCATGCATAGAGACCCAAGAGAAATTGACCCTAAGTCTAAATCTATGGCAAATCTTCGTATGGAACAGCCGTTTGATCACAGGGATCCTCATCAAGTGATGAGACCTGCAGCTTCTGTTGGTGCTCTACAAAACTCGGGTCAACCTCTGAATGACTATTATAATCAAAGTGACCGTAGAAATGACCCAAGGGGTCATGATTATGAAAATCATCAGAATTTAGATTCCAGGTTGCAAAAAGGTCCTCCAATAGACCCAACGAGGCTTGAACGTGGCTATCCACAAAATACACTAGAACGACAGCCACCATCATCTCGGAACTCAAATTCTAGTTATAGAGATGAACGACCCCAGTCAGCGTATTTTGGTCAACAACCTGAGCGTCCAGATGCCAGGATGGAAAGGCCTCATTCTATGGAAATCAATGCAAACAAAGTCCAAGAATGGCAGCAGAAATATGGAATGGACCTTGGACAAAGTTCTCCACATAATCAAAGCTTTGAACATCGTGATCAAAACTATGTGAACACACGTCCATCCTACAATCCACAGCAAAGTGGTTATGTGAATCAAGGTGACATTCCTAAAATGAATGCCAATAATGAATCATACCAACCTAATTTTTATGAAAATACTGTTCCAAGACAGAACGATAATTCTCCTGCATTCCATCAACTGCGTAGTCCTGGAAATGAGTTTGATCCGAAGTCAAGGTCACTTCCAAATGTTACAAAACCACAAGTGGCACCTAAACCCACACCACAAAAAATGCCACAAGTAGACATTCCTAAAGTTGAAGTTGATAACCGCCAAACACAACCACATTTCTTTGATCCACGATTACAAGGAACTGATCAGAGATCACCACGTGTTCCACCAAATTTCAGTGCCAGTCAACCAGGCATTCCAACAAGTAGTGGTTTTATGGATTCTCATCCTCCAATAAGCAGACCTGTGAAAAAGATTTCTCCTGGAAGAGAGATGTACCATCCTCATAGGAGTCCAGAACTTCCCCCTCCTCCACAAGACATACCCCCAGAATTACCACCACCCCCTGCTATGGAAGATTTGACAGATGATACCCCACCCTTGCCACCACCACCACCTTCAATGCAGGAATATCCAAACCAACATGATCCGCCATATGTTAACCATGGTGATACTCGTATAAATTTAAATGGTCCTCAGCCGTTTCATCCCTTCAACCAACAGCATCAGTCGCATATGTTTCAGCAACCAAACGTTATGAATGAAAGACGACATGATAATGTTCCCAGAAATGTTGGCATCACACAACCTCAGCGTCAGCAACCACAAGTATCTAAGGTACCGGTTTCACAACCTAATCAAAGATTTCAGACTAACCATGATTATCAGAACATCTCGTATGAAAACAAAAATCAAAATCGTTCATTTGACTCACTTCATCAACAAAATCTGTACGAACAATATGACCATAGAGCACAGACTCTTCCTGCAAATATGAGTATTCCAGCATCCGTGCATCAGAATATGATACAGCAAAATCAGATGTTGATTCAGCAAGGGAAAGTCCGAGTTGTCCAAGAAGTACAGGAACGAACAAAAGATGGAAAACTAGGACCAAATTCTCCATGGGATAGAGAAGAACAGGAAAAACAAGAAAAGTTAAAAGAGGAGGAAATCATAAGAACAAGAAATGAGGAAATTGCATTTTTAGAATCTAAGTCATATCTCTCTCCACAAGAACAAGACAGATTACGGAAGTTAAGGTTTGAACAGGAATTTCAGCGAAGAGTTGATGAGGTGGCCAGTCGTGGGGATGATGACGAAGAATCTGATACAGATATGACAAGTAGTGCTCAGGTGTGTATTGGATGATCAGTTCTATGTATTTTACTTTGATGGATATATCCAACTAATGTTTCTGCAATCTTGTTCCTTTTGAATCACAACTTCAGGTCAATTTTGTAAAAGTTTATTATTATCATGATAGTTAATAACCATTTTGCAAAAGTGAATTATTATCTTATTGGTTTATAACATGAACAGACAAAATCACAATAATTTGACCATGAGGACCCACAAATTTTAAAGTGCAAAGTAAATCACATGCGAATTTAAGCTTGTTCTCGGTAAGAGTTTAGTTTTATTACCCACTTGTGCATTTAAAAAAAATGATGTTATTTAAACTTGATACGATTGACTTACACTTGTGTGGTGTTTTTGTTGTGTTTTATCTGCCTTGAATTTAGTTGTGATGATAAAACCTAAAATCAATTTTTTGCTGAAATCAAAATACTTTGAAAAACAATGTAGCAGAACAGGTATGAAAGTGCAATTGTTTGTGGGGTTCCAATTTTCATGGATTTAATGGTTTGCTAAAACCACGAAATTAAGTTCCTAAGGAAATACATTATTCCATAGAGTTTTAATGCAAATAATTCGAAACCATGAATTAAAAAACCCACAAAATATTAATATTTATGAAAACCATGAAAATTGATGTCCAAAAATATAATTACTTTTACAGTAACTTGCAGAATCCTTTTGATAAACACATGTAAATGAAAATACTGCCTTGTGAGAGAAATAAGTATATGAATAGTTAGAAGATCTACATGAGATAAAATGCCAATTAAAACTGGAAAAAGTGCAATGTTTTTGAATTGCTTTTCTTTTTTTTAAAAGTGACATGTATTGGTCAGTTTCATTTATTATCATATTCAAAGTTGTCAAAATAATGTAGATATAGAATACTAATGACAAGAATGTCTTGTGTGTTACTACGGTTGTGTTTATAAAATGACATACTTGTTTTGTTTTTAGGGTCGGGAATTTCTAATGTCGTCTATAAGAGATGACATTTCTAAAGCTCAAAAACGAATGAAAGATCTAGAAACAAGACGTCATTATGAAGAATATGAAAAGGAGAAAGATAGAATGGAAAGGTATATATTGTTGTCATTATGTTTGCTACTGTAATTACTTATTATTGTCAGAGGTCTTCCATGGTCTCCACAATTTCCTGTTTATTTATGTCAAGGTATTCCAATACAAATGGTTACTGATTGGGTTGCAAGCAAAAAGCCATTGATACCATTTGTGTGATAAATAAAATATTACAAAAATATTACAAAAAATTCTAAATGTACATACAGTATGTCAACGCTTTCATAACTTAGAAAAATTGCTTGTAGTAAGTCAAATAGATGTATTATATAACAGTATTTCCCATAAAATAAATACAATTCTAATATGGGAACAATGGAAACCATGACGACCAGCCATATGAAAATCTCCAATAACATATGAGCGACTTCACAACAGTTTTTACGCTGAAACAGATGACGTCATAATATGTTTTGTGCACAAAAACGTCAGTAAATCATATGCAATGGCTGTCCTTGCCGTGTACACTATAGGTCCGCGAAGATAATTAAATGTCATATTAGAATCGAAATAATTCATGTTCGCCGGTGGTTTGTAGTCGATTTACATATGGGTGTCCATTATTTTCGTTTATTTTACCCCTCGCTCCGCTACCCTACGCTCTGGGTAAAATATTAACAAAAATAATGGCAACCCATATGTAAATCTCCAACAAACCACCGGCGCCCATGAATTATTTCTTAAGTAAAGTCAGCACAAAAAAGAGGAATGGAAGAAATGAGCTGTAAAAGCTTATGAATACAAGAAAAAAAAACAAGACAAAAAATGGCAAAGAAACAGAAAAAAGTTTTAGAAGCAAATTTACAGTGCTCTTATGAACTGATTTGAAAAAACAAACAAACAAACAAAAACATATAAACAAAAAAATATGTTTTCTTACAGATAGCAGTGATTTATTCAGTTTTCCTGAATTCAATAAATGCCTTATTGTCATCAATGAAAGTAAAGATTTCTTGTAAGGTGTATTGTGTGATGTCACAGTATTGTCTCAAAGTAAACATGGTGATGAAAAAGTTATGTGCAAAAGCGCATCTGAAATCTTAGTTAATTGTGAAAAAAGTTAATTGTGAAAAAGAATATTTATTATAAACAGCAAAAATAGATATAAATTCAGTAACCTTGAAAAATGTCGTGGATTTAACTTGTGGTGGAACGAGATCCCCAGTTTGTTTTGTGTTGTTAGCATGTTTGACATTATTGTTGAAATTCATCACTGTTGATTAAGATTTATAATAATAACTGAATAATTAATAGAAAAATTAATTGAATGAACTAAATACATTTCAGACTTGAAAGAAAACTCCAAATCTTTGAAAGAGAAAGACAGGAAAGACAAGAGAGATTACAAAAACAACAGGAGAGGAAACAAAGAGAACATGAAGAATACATGAAGAAACAAAAGGTAAAAACATCTAGCCGGTTTATCACCAAAAAAGGATCAGATGCATTTTGATATTTTTGATAGAATTCTTTTTGCTAATGTAACATGTTCATGTTTGTTTATTCAGATGTAGAAAGCAAATTTCAAATGTATAAAATAGGAACTCCAACAAAAAAAAAAAGAATGTTGGCACTCAAAGAATAGAACGGTGCAAAAAGATAGCTATCTGCTTCAATAATAAGAAATAGAACTTTTAATCCCCCAAAAATTTAGATTAAGGATAAATTAGCATCATTAAAAAATTACAATTTTTCCACTTCCGTTTTTTTTTCTTTGCATTTACCAGTTCTGTTGAGAGCTAAGGAAAAACTGGTTCAAATTATTTGGAGTTGCAGCGCTTTGGCCACTGATTGAGATTAAATACGAAGAAAATACAAGAAAACTGCAAAAACAAGTAAAAGTTAAAACTGCCATGCACATACGTGCATTCAGGAATCTATTTGAAACTTTGCAGTTGAATAGTTTGAGTTGTAATTTAATTATAACACTTAACCTGTGTCTTCTTACACCATATCATAATTATGTATTTGTGCAATGAAAATTGATAAATCATCAAACTTTGCTATAAAAATTCTTCGTTGGAGTACCTATATAAAAGGAAAATAACAGAAACCAAATCAAATATTTTGGAGAAATAGCTGGTAAAATAGAAAGCAAATGGATATACTGGCGGCAGAACAAATCGTAACAAATTATTGAGGAAATTGAAATTACATGCATTACCACATTACTAAGCAGAACTAATGGCAAAGTTAAAAGATATCATATTATTGCCAAAATCACTTGCACAGTGAACAAACACCATTTTACAGTCAAAATTATTTGTGAAGGACAAATATCATATTAGTATGATAAATGGTAAAGAAAACAAATACATAGAAAAGTAACTGTTACAGTAAAGAAATGCCAAGTTACCTGGAAAGTTGTTGGCTATTTTACAAAAAATACGGAAGTAACTAGAACTCTACTAAATTGCTTAGAAAAGTATTATACATGTATTGTAGTACTGAATTGTTTGTACAAGTTGATTTCATATCGTAAAGTCGTTAATCTATTTGGTGATATCTTATGCATGCTGATGCATGAAACTGTTTAAATTACAAGCAGCAAGCGCAAATACTTTTATTCATACATTAACAATTCTGTTAGAAAGCAGTATGCAAGTTATCACACATATAAATTTGACTAACACAAAATTTTGCTAAAATTTCAGCAAAAACAGGTATAAAATTTTGTAATATACAAGTATAGACGGTGGTAATACAGCTACACAGGGGATAAGTGATGCACTAAAGCTTTGTTTGTGTTGCTTGTCAAAGATTCACTATTTTGTATAATAAACAGGATTTTCACACATAATTAAAGAAGAGCTCATTTTAATGAACCTTTTTGAATGTTTTTATTCCCTGCATATGAATGTGTAAATGGCATGTCAGTCAGTCCATATATCCTTTAAGTTAAGTTTTGCTTTAAAGTCCATATAATGGCTATCTTTCCTAATACCTTAAATGATCTTATATCACTTTATGCATCCTTGATTAGCATTAGATTGGTCCCTTCATGATGAACCCCTCCTTAGTGAGGCCAACCTGTATACAAAGGCCAAAACACAGACCATTGGTTTTGTTATTTCCAACTAAATTGCCCCTCACAACAAAGGCCAGTTCAAACCGAAGGCAAAAATTTGTTGAAGAAGTGGTCGGATAAAGGAGGTTGTACTGTACCAGATCTATTTACAACTTCATAACCATGACCTTAATTTTACAATTCAGTGACTTAGATTAAATTTTGGACATTGGTCCATTTTTTAACAGCTATCTATATGACCATTATATTTCATCAGATATATTATCTTTATGAGAAGTACCAAATTCATTGACCGATGGTATTCATTTTACTCTTACTTGACTTGATTCTGACATTAATTCTGATATAGTAATATATTGCTGTAGGTCTCTTGGCAGGACATCCTTGTCTAATGGATATATTTTCTTGTTTGATTGATGAATTTAAAAAATCACCCTTTTACATATAAAAAAATAACAATTTTGAAGTTGAAAAATAAAATGTCACATGTATTTACCAGGGAATTTTCTTTGAAGACCTTCCTTTATTGTAAGCACATTTGATATGACATTACAAACCTGATAATGCCTGATCTACCATACTGCTGTCCATGCCTGTCATGCAACATCCAAATAACAGTCCATCATAATAATGAATATTAAAGTTTTATTCAAAGTAACAACCATTTCACATTATAAGCTTGTTATTGCATTTTTTATTTACGTACAAACTTTACGTACAAACTTTACAGATTTATGTTAAGAAATTTTACATTAAACATATAAAGGGAGCTAAGCTGTATCAGTTAATGCTATTAATTAGAAAATTCATAACATATTTACAGATATTATATCTTTTCTAATGTATATTTGGAGTTATAAGTTTGCAATATATGACAACTTGTTTACAAAAGAACTATCGACTAACAACATATCTGGATATAAGTTAGTGTTATCTGGTTGTTCCAGAGATGACATGTAGGAATCACTAATCAACTTTGGCAGACTCGCAACATAATCCATCTGAGTAGTATCGGGAACCACACAGGCTAGCTTCCTGATATAGAGCAAATAATTCCAGTGTTCAGAACTGTATCACTGTATCATTAAGATAGTTTAGAATCTTTCTCCCTGTTTGACAGAACATAGAATGGATAGGTGACATTTTCAAAAAAAAAAATAATTAAATTCTTAAAATGACTGTCTGTGTGACAGTTGCAAAATGCACCATGCACACTTTATGAAAGTATGTAATGTATTGCTTTATCTATTTAATGAGGATTGCAAACAGCCCAAAGGCTACAAAGTTGCTCTCCTCAAGAAATTATAATGTAATATATGTGTTTTTGGAACACTAGTGAGATATTCAACTTATCCACTGTATGATATGTATTTTAATAGGAACTAAGAGAAAAACAGAGACAGGAGTTTGAGGAAAATAAACGTATCCATATGCAAGAAGCCGAGAAACTACAACAGAGAAAAGAAGAAGAATTACAACGTCGGAAAGAAATGGTCTGTTTATAATTTCAGTTTATACTTAAAGAATACTCTGAAAGTACTATTGTTCGTGGGGATCCAATTTTCGTGGATTTCGTGGTCAACTTTAACCCCGAAATTAAGTTCCCAACGAAATGCATTTTCCATAGAGTTCTAATACATAGAATTCAAAACCACAAATTTAAGAACCCACGAAATAGTGATTTTTATAAAAACTACAAAAATTGATGTCCACGAATAAAAGTACTTCCACAGTAGTATGGAGTAACAGGAACACAAATATACATGTTGTATTCATATAAACAAAAGCAAAAATATATTACAGGAACATTACTTTTATTATTATTCTTCATCTTTAAATCACTGGGACCCCTTCAGTAATGCTTAAGCTGAAAGGAATGTTTTGTAAAACATTTGTATGAGGTCAGTTAATGATCGGGTTAAATAAAATTCTATTTAGAAGTTTGCCAATATATATTAGCCACAAAAAGAAACGATACACACTTTTAAAATATCATAATATAAATTTATGAACCAGTAGCCGAACAATTGAAAAAGAAGGTACATGGCAGCTAATCTGCTAAAAAGATTTCTGAAAGATGTAGTCAAAAGTCACAAGGAGCTCATGAATAGATCCATGTCAAATCTGTAAAGTCTGAATACTTGAAAATTTCAAGAACATGCATGTTTTGAGATTGGTTTGCATGCTCAAATTGGAGATGAGGAGGTTGAGAAAAATTTGTTTGGCTGTATGTATCCTCAAGATGCAAACACGAAAGAAAATTTCAAAATAATGTTAAATTTTAAGTTCTTACGGCAACTTTTTCTGTAAACGTTGTTTTAAGCAACTTTTAAAGAAAAAATCGGGATCTTTACAAAATTTTCGGAAGATTTATGAAAACAATGATACAAAAGTGTATGCAAATGTCTCTGGAAAGGTCAAGCTATCGGTTGACAAATTGTCTTAGTTTATACACTGTTGAAAATTTTTTGGAAAGAAATGGATTTTTTGCAAAAATTTCAAAAAATTGAATTTTTAGCATTATGAAAGTTTTTTGAAACACGTTTTGTCTGCCACAGGTTCCAGATCAACATTAGACAATAATTTTGAACATTTATCCAAAATTTGAAGAAAAAAATGCATTTCATGAAAAACAGAAATCAAAATTTAGCGGCATCTAGTGACGTCACCATCCAAAATTTTTAAAAGTTTTTTTTTCAGCAAAAAAAATGCCAATACTTCTACCGTACTTGTATTGGATTTTAAATTGAAATAATTTTAAAATGAAAAAAAGATAAATGTGAACGAAAAAGGTATCGTTTCTTTTTGTGGCTGGTATATTTACCTAGCTTTTACATGTTCATAAGACCAAAATGATAAACAAAAAATGTTTACTGATTTTCTAGTTGGCCAAATTTCATTTATTCCCAATGTGACTGTTAAGAATAGTTCGGATGAAGGTATTTAATTCACAAACACCTGACTATTTCTGTAATGATAACAAAGGACAAGATATTAATTTATTGTATAGCAACATAATATTCCCTAAGAAAGCAACCAAAAGTAAGCGTGCAGTAAATTTCCATATTGCACTAGTGCAAATATGACTTGAATTTCATGATGTCATTGACAACAAAACTCCCCTTATTGACAAAAAATTCAGCTTTGCCATACAATAAAAGTGTTATTGCATGAAAATTGGGGAAAAAATAATATAAGAAATATCAGTGACCTCAGCTGCACTATATTGGATGATACACTGGGTGTTCTTGTAATGTAAATGTAATTTTATGACAACTTGTAAGGGAGTATGAGTTTTTTTTTCAGACACATTCGATATTCCAGTGTTATTATCCATTCAAACAAGGTTAAATATTTTTTCACATGGATCATAATTTCTTGGTCAAAGACACTTTAAAATGCATAAAATAGACAATTTACAAAAAATTGCTACTTTCCAATTATATTTTCATGTATTTTAAGGTACATAAGCGGCTAATTGGAGAGAACCGTTTCCCGCCAAAATTTTGATGTGTTTATATAATAAAATTCTTATATTGATTTTCAATTTTTTTTGCCAATGTTGTTCTATGGTCAAAGCTTTTCAAAGCAAACAGCAAGAGTTTTGATTTAATTTTATATTTTCTGAAACTTTTAATCTCTTAAGGTAGTTCGATCCTAATAAAAATATCAGACAGAATTTTTTTATTTTAAGATATTTTGTAGGTCTTAACCTATATGTTCCAAAAATAAAATAAAAATGATATGTCACCGATCATCTTTTCCTGTTATCTGGCTTTGAAAATCAGGCCAAATTCAGTATTTTTCAGCAATATTTACAAAGAATATATAGGGAACTTTGAGAACATGCTTATTGTTTATCTTTCATATAAAATAAATATCAGACAGATTTTTTTAATTTTTTGATATTTCAGAGATATATACTTAAGCTATCTGTTACGCTGAAAAAATCTAAATGTCACCGTTCGATTAAGAAAGTTATTTGATATAGTTTACGAAATAGACAATATTTACGGGTAAAGGGAGCTAATTGGCGGGAATGTGTATGTCAATCTATTATGACGTCACAAGGAATAGGCCAATACAGGATTATTCCGGCTTGAAAATCAAGTCAATTCCGCATCCGATTCGTGTTACACAAATGCGCCAATCGAATGCGCCGTGTATCAGTGTCGATCTACCTTAAGCATGTGTTAACTATTTCTTTGAGTCCTGAGACTTCTGTTTTATAAAGCTTTAGGAGAAATGCTTAGCATTGCAACATAAACAAAGTAATTTGAAAAATAATAGGGAGAAAAAAGAACAA
>MJUU01016167.1:17406-52773 GCA_002080025.1 Modiolus philippinarum | reverse complement strand
TAGAATGGTTAAAGTCCATTCCCACTTACTGACATGGCCCACATCAACCATAGTGGTATGTATGATGCATTTTGGGATGACAACAACAATGCATGCTTCGGATGCTGTCTCTGACCTACATTTTACGCATGATTGAATCGGTTATAAAGAATGATTATAGTCCATTCCTGTTTACTGACATGTGCAACATGTGACAATGCTGCGCAACGAGATGACCTTAGCAGGCTGTGGCTGCTTTCTATGTTTAAAATGACCCACCATGCATAAAATTTTAATTAGTTTGTCTCATTGCTTCTTCAGTGCAAGTCTCAAATATACCCCACAACCCATCAAATTTTAATTAAAGTGCCTTCCGACCCCATACAATTATTTCTGGAATAGCCCTTACTATATACAAGATATTTTGAAACCCTTTGATGTAGGAACATCATATTTGGTCCAGTGGTAGTACTAATCAAGTGCTACCTGACAGACATAAAATCATGTGACCTTGACCTCAATTGCACGGTCCAGTGACCACGTTAAGTTTCTCTGATTAGATCCATATTTCAATAACTGTAAGTGGTAGGTCAATGATATTTGGTATATAGGTTGGTCTTGAGTAGTACATGTCAATCTGGCATACAACTTTTGTCCTTGACCTCAATTTCACGGTCTAGTGACTACATTAAGTTTCTCTGATTAGATCCATATCTCAATAACTAAGTGGTAGGTCAATGGTCTTGAGTAGTACATGTCAGTCTGGCATATGACTTTTGTCCTTGACCTCAATTTCACGGTCTAGTGACCATTTTAATTTTCTCTGATTAGATCCATATCTCAATAATTTAAGTGGTAGGTCAATAATATTTGGTATGTAGAATGGTCTTGAGTAGTACATGTCAATCTGGCATATGCCTTTTGTCTGTGACCTCAATTTCATGGTTCAATGAACATGTTAAGTTTTTTGTGCTTAGTTTCTCAGTAACTATAAGTGTTAGGTCAATGATATATATCGTATGTAGGTTGGTCTTGGGTAGTACATGACAATCTGTTATATGGCTTTTGTCCTTGACCTCAATTTCACAGTCTAGTGAGCATGTTAAGTTTTAGTGATTAGGTCATTTTCTCAGTAACTATAAGTGATAGGTCAATGATATTTGGTATATGGGTTGGTCTTGGGTAGTACATGACAGTCTGCTATATGGCTTTTGTCTGTGACCTCATTTTCATGGTTCAGTGAGCATGTTGAGTTTTTAAGTATCTGTTAATGTATGGTCAATAATATTTGGTATGTGGGTTTGTACCTATATCAGTGGTAGGTCACTGATATTTGGCATATTGGTTTTTGTCTTGCCCACGACGAAAGTCGCGAAAGCGAGACATAGGCGTGCAAAGTGTGACGGCGACGGCGTTAACTTTTACTATAATACAGGATATTTTGAAAACCCTTTAATGAAGGAACATCATATTTTGTCCAGTGGTAGTACTAATCAAGTGCAACCAGACAGACATAAAATCATGTAACCTTGACCTCAATTGCATGGTCCAGTGACCACGTTAAGTTTCTCTGATTAGATCCATATCTCAATTACTGTAAGTGGTAGGTCAATGATATTTGGTATGTAGGTTGGTCTTGAGTAGTACATGTCAGTCTGGCATATGACTTTTGTCCTTGACCTCAATTTTATGGTCTAGTGACCACGTTAAGTTTCTCTGATTAGATCCATATCTCAATAACTATAAGTGGTAGGTCAATGATATTTGGTGTATAGGTTGGTCTTGAGTAGTATATGTCAGTCTGGCATATGACTTTTGTCCTTGACCTCAATTTTACGGTCTAGTGACCACGTTAAGTTTCTCTGATTAGATCCATATCTCAATAACTGTAAGTGATAGGTCAATGATATTTGGTAAATAGGATGGTCTTGGGTAGTACATGTCAGTCTGGCATATGCCTTTTGTCCTTGACCTCAATTTCACGGTCTAGTGACCATGTTAATTTTCTCTGAATAGATACATATCTCCATAACTATAAGTGGTAGGTCAATGATATTTGGTATATAGATTGGTCTTGAGTAGTACATGTCAGTCTGGCATATGCCTTTTGTCCTTGACCTCAATTTCACGGTCTAGTGACCATGTTAACTTTCTCTGATTAGATCCATATCTCAATAACTATAAGTGGTAGGTCAATGGTATTTTGTATATGGGTTGGTCTTGAGTAGTACATGTCAGTTTGGCATATGACTATTGTCCTTGACCTCAATTTTACGGTCTAGTGACCACGTTAAGTTTCTCTGATTAAGTCCATTTTTATACGATCACAAAAATTTTGCGGTCGTATTATGTTATTGCGCAGTCGTCGGCGTCGGCGTCTGTGGCCAGCATAACTTTGTTTCTAGTGGACGGATCATCTTCAAATTTCAGTATGTGGTTTCTTGGCATAATGGCTATCCAGGGTTTTAATTTCAGGTTTATGGCCCCACCCGTTTCAGAAAAGGGGGCCAAAAAGGGGTAAAATTGGGTATTTTTGTGTCTGTGGACAGCATAACTTTGGTTCCAGTGAACAGATCATTTTCAAAGTTTAGTATGATGTTTCTTGGCACATGCTTTAGCCCGGGCTGTAATTTTATGTTCCTGGCCCCGCCCATTTTAGAAAAAGGGGCCAAAAGGGGTTAAATTGGTTGTTTTCACATATTTGACTGTAGAATCTTTATTATTTATCGGATTTTGATGGGGTTTCTTTCAGTAAACTCCTGAGAAAATTTCCAATCTGAAGTTTGCCAACGGATTTCACGTGGCATGTACCGTTCACGAGATAAATGGGGCCCAAAAGGGGCAAATTTCAAAAATTTCATTTTTGTATTTTTAAACCGATTTTGATGCAATTTTTTCCAAAGGATTCCTAATGAAAAATTATCGTAGCGCTCTACTATTAGATTTCTGGTAACTTGTTTCCTTACCCAGCTATGAGGGGCCGAAGGGGCCAAAATCGTATTTTTACAGATAACCAAAAAATTTAATTTTTCATCGGATTTCGATGGGATTTTTTTCTTTGGATTCCTCTTGATGTAAGCTTTCAGCATTATTTCAACGGATTTGGCGTCGCTCTTTGATTTCGATGGGATTTTTTTCTTTGGATTCTACTTGATGTAAGCTTTCAGTGGTATATCAACAGATTTGACGTAGCTCTTGCCGTTCCCGAGCTATGAGGGGCCGAAGGGGGCCAAAATCGTAAATACCTTAAATTCTTATTTTTCATCGCATTTCGATGGGATTTTTTTCTTTTGATTCCTCTTGATATAAGCTTTCAGCAACATGTCAATGGATTGGGCGTAGCTCTTACTGTTTCTGAGCTATAGAGGGTCAAAGAGGAATCATAAGGAGTCATAAGGGCTAATTTTTATTTTCCCTAGTTTGTGTCCAGTTAATTACTTGGTCAATCTCCTTATTGCGTCCATCTAATTATTGTGTCAAGCTCTTTCCTATGTCTATACTCACTTTAAATTACACTTTTTCAAATTTCAGTGGACGACATTCTGCGGTCGTATCATGCTGCGCTCGGCGTAGCCCTTTATTCAATAACTGTAGGTGGTAGGTCAATAATATTTATTATGTAGGTTGGTCTTGGGTATTACATGTCAGTCTGCCATATGTTTTGTCCTTGACCTCAATTTTACAGTCTAGTGACTATGTTAAGTTTGTCTGATTAAGTCCATTTCTCAATAACTATAAGTGGTAGTTACCTTATATTTATTATGTAGGTTGGTCTTGGGTAGTACATGCCAGTTTTGCATATGCATTTTGTCCTTGACCTCAATTTCATGGTCTAGTGAACAAAGTTAAGTGTTTCTTATTAGAATAGTTTCTCAATTACTGTAAGTGGTACAGTAATAATATTTGGCTGGTAGGTTGCTCTTGAGAAGTACATGACTGTTTTAGCGACAAGCAGGGACGGTTTTGCGACCAAGTAGGGACGGGCGAGACATCAATTTGGGTCCACACTTGTTTTTTTTGTCTCGCCCGCGACGGAAGTCGCGGAAAGCGAGACATAGGCGTGCAAAGTCTGACGGCGACGGCGTTAACTTTAACTATATACAGCATATTTTGAAAACCCTTTGATGTAGGAACATCATATTTGGTCCAGTGGTAGTACTAATCAAGTGCTACCTGACGGACATAAAATCATGTGACCTTGACCTCTATTGCACGGTCCAGTGACCATGTAAAGTTTATCTGATTAGATCTATATCTCAAGTACTGTAAGTGGTAGGTCAATGATATTTGGTATATAGGTTGGTCTTGAGTAGTACATGTCAGTCTGGCATATGACTTTTGTCCTTGACCTCAATTTTACGGTCTAGTGACCACGTTAAATTTCTCTGATTAGATCCATATCTCAATAACTATAAGTGGTAGGTCAATGATATTTGTTTTATAGGTTGGTCTTGATGGTACATGTCAGTCTGGCATACGACTATTGTCCTTGACCTCAATTTCACGGTCTAGTGACCACGTTAAATTTCTCTGATTAGATCCAAATCCTAATAACTGTAAGTTGTAGGTCAATGATATTTGGTATATAGGTTGGTTTTGAGTAATACATGTCAGTCTGGCATATACCTTTTGCCCTTGACCTCAATTTTACGGTCTAGTGACCACGTTAAGTTTCTCTGATTAGATCCATATCTCAATAACTATAAGTGGTAGGTCAATGATATTTTGTATATGGGTTGGTCTTGAGTAGTAAATGTCAGTCTGGTATATGACTTTTGTCCTTGACCTCAATTTCACGGTCTAGTGACCACGTTAAGTTTCTCTGATTAGAACCATATCTCAATAACTATAAGTGATAGGTCAATGATAATTGGTAAATAGGATGGTCTTGGGTAGTACATGTCAGTCTGGCATATGCCTTTTGTCCTTGACCTCAATTTCACGGTCGAGTGGCCATGTTAAGTTTCTCTGATTAGATACATATCTCCATAACTATAAGTGGTAGGTCAATGATATTTGGTATATGAGTTGGTCTTGAGTAGTACATGTCAGTCTGGCATATGCCTTTTGTCCTTGACCTCATTTTTACGGTCTAGTGACCATGTTAACTTTCTCTGATTAGATCCATATCTCGATAACTATAAGTGGTAGGTCAATGATATTTTTTATATGGGTCTGTCTCGAGTAGTACATGTCAGTTTGGCATATGAATTTTGTCCTTGACCTCAATTTTACGGTCTAGTGACCACGTTAAGTTTCTCTGATTAAGTCCATTTTTGGGTATCTTTGCGCGCAAAGATATCTATTGTTGCTGAAGGCTCAACTCAGTTCCCCAGAAACGTCACTACCCTTTTTCATATTCCAACCCAAGAAAAAAAGTCCCATTTTCATACCAAAAACATGCTTTTAAAGACTTTCTTGCATAAAAGAAGGTAACAACAGTGCAGAAAAATAAATCAACAAGTTGGAAGAAATAACATTGGTATGAAAATGTTACGATGATTAATATTTTGCATACATGTGCTGTGCGAAGGTAAAATATCCCCCTTTTCTAAAAACATAGAGTAAGGTCTCAGAATCCCTTATTAAAATCCTCCAAAGTATCGGATGCTAGTGATGTAACTATTTATATACATTCCCAAGTATGCCAATTAAATTATTTAGGCCGTAGTTTGCAGAACACACGATGTTTTCCTTCGGAAAGACGTTAAACTGACGAGTTCTGTCCCCTGGCTCGTACCCACGCTCTACATTCGATTAGATTTTGAGACAGGCTAGCCAGTCTAGAAAGACGTTTGTTTTACAAAATCTGCGCATGCTCATGGTAACAAAAAGATACTTCAATCATTGGGCGGGAAAATTTGAACTTCAATATCTCATTATGACAGGAATACGATAAACGATGTCTTTACAATTTGTTTACAAATGGCTGCACATGCGCGTATGGTTGTGTTAAAAATAACAGTAGCACTGTGAAAGGATAACATGATAATTAGACTGATTTATCAAATGTTTATTAGTGTTGATTGAGGTAGTAATTAGGGCTGGTGTTGTTTACATAGCAATTAGTCAGCATTGACATCAACACATTTATTTTTTACTAGGACTGTTTTATTAATGTCACTTATTACCTCCCTTGTATAATTTTTCATTTTACAAATTAGGGCCCAAAAATTTTTTCTGCTCCCTCTGAAACCCCCAAAATTGTTAAAGTATTTTGAAAATGTTGTATGTTACTGTTTTTAACAACATGCTGGGATATTTTACCATTCTTTTTGTTTTGTTGAAAATAAAAAAAATAATTTCAGCTTTTTATAGTAAAATTTGTGTATTGTTATCATACTTAGGAACACATCAGAGTATAATTTGGTTTAAAATCCAATATACATATGACTGATACTAAGGTGATTCATCATCTTAGTCATCGGGATTGTGTACATCTCGTTAATTGAAATGAAAGTAAATTTCAGATCCACTTTTATTAAAGAAAACGCTTTTGCATATGCAGGTACATCTTGACAGCTTCTGTTAATACTCTACATCAGTCTGGCTTCACTTCATCTGATTTAGATACTGAACAAATTTTAAGTATTCTAAAATTTCCTTGTGACTAGATTTAGAAATGTTAGACTGGGGGCATTGGTTGTAGTCTTTTCAAAAATTAAAAATTATTTTAAGTGAAAGTGTGAAAAACAATTAAATTTCTCATGCCTTCCTTCAGACCAAATTAATATGTTCACTGCTGAAATTTGTAATTTAAGAGTGCAAATGCATCTTAAGAAAGAATTTGATATTTTATCCAATATTGATTGTAATTTATGGTCATGTATTATGTATTATGTATTAAATTTATACTGTCAGATAATTTCAATGTGCAGTCTGTGTACAGGCACATGCACTGAACCCAAAAAATAAACCAGGTATATCAGTAGCAAAGATACCTTTAAGTGCTTCAAGCACTTTGATTCAATACCTGTAGGTGGTAGGTCAATAATATTTATTACGTAGGTTGGTCTTGGGTATAACATGTCAGTCTACCATATGACTTTTGTCCTTGACCTCAATTTCACGGTCTAGTGACCACATTAAGTTTCTCTGATCAAATCCATTTCTCAATAACTAAAGGTGTTAGGTCAATACTATTTAGTTTGTAAATTGATCTTGAGTAGTACATGTCAGTCAGGCATATGCCTTTTTTCCTTGACCTCAATTTTACAGTCTAGTGACCATGTTAAGTTTGTCTGATTAAGTCCATTTTTCAATAACTTTAAGTGGTAGTTCCCTTATATTTATTATGTAGGTTGGTCTTGGGTAGTACATGCCAGTTTGGCATATTCATTTTGTCCTTGACCTCAATTTCATGGTCTAGTGAACAAAGTTAAGTGTTTCTTATTAGAATAGTTTCTCAGTTACTGTAAGTGGTACAGTAATAATATTTGGCTTGTAGGTTGCTCTTGAGTAGTACATGACTATTTGAGCGACAAGCAGGGACGGGCGAGACATCTATGTTGGTTATATATAACAGTTTGCTATATTGCTTTTGTCAGCCAACATGTTAAGTTTTCTGAATTATTCAGTTACAGTTTTCACATCTGTTTTGCGACCAAGTAGGGACGGGCGAGACATGAATTTGGGTCCACACTTGTTTTGTTTTTTGTTTTTTTTTGTCTCGCCCTCGACGAAAGTCGCGGAAAGCGAGACATAGGCGTGCAAAGTCTGACGGCGACGGCGATGGCGACGGCGGTAACTTTACTATATACAGGATATTTTGAAAACCCTTTGATGTATGAACATCATATTTGGTCCAGTGGTAGTGCTAATCAAGTGCTACCTGACGGACATAAAATCATGTGACCTTGACCTCTATTGCACGGTCTTGTGACTACGTTAAGTTACTCTGATTAGATCCATATCTCAATAACTGTAAGTGATATTTGGTATATTTAAGTTAAGTTTTTCTAATTAGATCCATATCTCAATAATTGTAAGTAGTAGGTCAATTATATTTGGTATATACGTCGGTCTTGAGTAGTGCATGTCAGTCTGGCATATGACTTTTGCCCTTGACCTCAATTTCACGGTCTAGTGACCACGTTAAGTTTCTCTGATTAAGTCCATTTCTCATAAACTAAGTCCATTTCTCATTAACTAAACCTGGTAGGTCAATAATATTTGGTATGTAGGTTGGTCTTGAGTAGTACATGTCAGTCTGGCATATGGCTTTTGTCTGTGACCTCAATTTCACGGTCCAATGAACATGTTAAGTTTTTGTGCTTAGTTTAGTTTCTCAGTAACTATAAGTGTTAGGTTAATGATATATGGTATATAGATTGGTCTTAGGTAGTACATGACAAAATGCTACATGGCTTTTGTCCTTGACCTCAATTTCACAGTCAGCATGTTAAGATTTTGTGATGAGGTCATTTTCTCAGTAACTATAAGTGATAGGTGAATGATATTTGGCATATAGGTTGGTCTTGGGTAGTACATGACAGTCTGCTATATGGCTTTTGTCTGTGACCTCATTTTCATGATTCAGTGAGCATGTTGAGTTTTCAAGTATCTATTAATGTATAATAATAACACTAAACATGAAATAATAACCGGAATAAACATGGATGTGGCATTGCTCGACATCTAGCAATGAATTCCGCTCAAACCGGTGCTAGGGGCCGTCTTGAACTTACTTTGAAGTATGGGCAAAGCTCATTGTTGAAGGCCTCATGGTGACTTCAAGATGAAGAACAACAATAAAAGCGTTGTTCCATTGCTTTTTACCATGTATTTATAGAGATTTTGTCTCATGTGCATTTACTACATATCCCTTCATTGCTTATTATGGTCAATAATATTTGGTATGTGGGTTTGTCTTAGATGGAACATGACATCCTGCTATTTGGCTTTAGCCCTTGACCTCATTTTCACGGTCTAGTGAACATGTTTGGTTCTCCTTTATCTATATCAGTGGTAGGTCATTGATATTTGGCATTTTGGTTTTTGGTTATATACAACAGTTTGCTATTTTGCTTTTGTCAGCCAACATGTTAAGTTTTCTGAATTAGTCAGTTAGAGTTTTCACATCTGTTTTGCGGCCAAGTAGGGACGGGTGAGACACACTTGTTGTGACTTACAAACACACTTTTTTTGCTGGCCCTTGAAGTAAAGATGGGAGAGCAAGACTTTGGGATAGGGTTTCTGGCAGTGGCAGTGGCATCAACAGTTGGAAGCTATTGAGAATTAACAAGCTAATGTCAGTTGTAGGTCCATAGTATTTGATGTGCAGTAACATTAGTATGTGTACAACTGAAATCCCTACTTAGTTTTATGGCCCTAAAGCCTGTTAGTTTTATGGCCCTAAACCCTGAGTTGTGCATGAAAGATCATGTCAAGTTTCTAGCAAGCAGTTAGTATAGTCTGTTCCAGTAGTCCCAGCCACTAGATATTTTACATGCAGTTAAGTTGTGAGGAGTACATACTGATTCCACGCCCAGATGATGACCCTGTCCCCTTAGTCATGCTTGAACAATTTTGTTGAAGTTTTTCACAAGAGTTTGAACAGCCAGTACCCAGTAGTCCTAGCCACTTGATATTTGACATGCAATAAGAAACCTAGGTCAGTTATCTCCCTGTACCATGTTAGCTTTGTATGGTTCAAAGTGGAGATAATTTTAATTAGCATATCAATACTGTCTTTTGATATTTAAATAAAAATTATCTCCACTTTTGCTATTTTTAACTAACTTGGTACAAGGAGATAACTGACTGAGGTTTCTCATTGCATCTTGAGGAGTACATACCGATTCCACGCCCAGATGATGGCCCTTGCCCCTTAGTCATGCATGAACGATCACTTTAAGTTTTTAGCAGGCAGTTTGTACAGCCTGTACCCAGTAGTCCTAGCCACTTGATATTTGACATGCAGTTGGGTCTTGAGGAGTATATACCGATTCCACACCCAGATGGTGGCCCTGGCCCCTTAGTTACCCATGAACGACCACTTATAAGTTTTTAGCAAGCAGTTTGACCGGCCAGTACCCAGTAGTCATAGCCACTTGATATTTGACATGCAGTTGGGACTTGAGGAGTAATTACTGATACCACATCCAGATTGTGGGCCTGGCCCCTTAGTCATGCATGAATGAACACATCAAGTTTTTTGCAAGCAGTTTATACAGCCTGTACTAGTAGTCCTATTCACTTGATATTTAAATGCAGTTGTGTCTTGAGAACATACTGATTCCACACTAAGATGGTGACCCATGCCTTTAGTCATGCATGAACAATTTTCTTTAGCACAAGCAATTTGTACAGTCTGCACCAATAGTCCTATTCACTTGATATTTGACATGCATTTGTGTCTTGAGAAGCACATGCCAATTCTATGCCCAGATAGTGGCCCTGCAGTGCCTTAGTCATGCATGAATGATCTTAGTTAAGTTTATTGCAAGCAGTTAGGGGACGACCATTTGATTTTGGGGGGGACTGGCAGATTTTGTTAATGAATATCTTGGCCCTAGATAAGTTGAAAATAAATAATCTTGCCTGGTTACACTTGAAAATAAATATTCAGTCCACTCCTAATGGTCAATTTTTTTTTGTTTTACAAGAAAATAAATAGTCTGGCCTCCAAAGGCTTGGAAATAAATATTATGACCTAAATGGAGTTGAAAATAAATAATCTAACCTTTCCAAATTTGCCAGCCCAAAATAAAACTTGTGGGTATTTTTTAGACAAAACAAAACAAAAAAAGGATTGTTTGTGATTATGTAGAAAATAGGTCAAAAGTCAAGATAATGGTGACCAAAAAGAGAAAAAGAATTTGAGAAAAAAGTTTGTTTCCAGACAATAACTCAAAAAGTTTAAATTGGAATCAAATTAAACTTGGATATTGAAATGGATATCAGGAAGGAAGGTCATATTTATTTTGGAGAAAGTTGGTCAAAGGGCAATTTCACACTAACCAAAAATAGATAAAAAATTTCAGAAAAATCTGGTTTCCTAACAGTAACCTAAAATGTGGAATCAGCTTAAAATTTTAGATGTAAGAGGTCAAGGTCACAGTGAACGAAAATGTCAAAATGAGGGGCTGGAGAGGGTCTCATCCCAGAATCCAGACTTTATTTTCGGTCACTGTGAGCTATTGCCATCACTTGGCATCATTCGTCCGTCTGTCGGCCCTTAAATTTTCACATTTTCATCTTCTATGAAACCACTGAAGCAAATTCAACATAACTTTGCTCATTTCGTTTTGATCTGATAGAAAAAAAACATGGCCGCCAGCCCAGAACTTAGGTTTATCATTGGACCCTATGGGGAAAAATAACATTTTCATCTGCTCCTCTAATAACCACAGGAATGATGAACTTAAAGGTCCATAACAAAGATTGCTCATTTTGTTCATACCCGATAAAAAAACATTGCCGCTAGCGCGGAATTTAGGCTTTACATTGGACACAATTTGAAAATCACTTTTTCGTCTTCTCTTCTGAAACCACTGAAGCAAATTCAACCAAACTTTACAGGAATTATGTACCAAAGGTCTTTAACTGTTCCGATACATCGGCAAACGAATACCGAAGCAAGAAAAGGAAAGGAGAAATTCTAAATTCATATATCCAACGGCAATTCACAGCAACACGAATTGAGACAGTATGACAAAGACACAACAAACAAACAAAAATTAACAAGAACGCCACAAAACTAAAGCACTAGCATTGTGAACCCCTATAAACACTGAGGTATCATAAGGCTAAATTTCCTGCCCCTACCCATTTCTCCCCTTTTCCAGTGGCAATCAAAAGTCGTTGCCCCGGTTGTCCCTTCCACCCTTATTTCTTTCTTCTTTTACTTACAATTTGTTTTGAATTGATTAACTTGTTCTCGTCCTGATATAGCTGAAATATTGCTCATTGGACGTTAAACTCTAACTAATCAATCAATCAATCAATCAGGTGCCCCGGAAGGGTAAGCATGATCTGCTCCACGCATGGCCACCAGCATGGAACATAGTTAAACATTGAACCCTACCGGGAAATCAGATTTTCATCTTCTCCTCTGAAACCAGTGAAGCAAATTCAAACAAACTTCAGATCCGTTAAAAAAATGGCCGCCAGCACGGAACATAGTTTTACATTGTACCCTAAGGGAAAATCACATTTTCATCTTCTCCACTGAAACTGCTGAAGCAAATTAGAGACATGTATTTATATGTCTCTGAGCAAATTCAACAAAACAGAACAGAATGATGTAATAAAGGTCCTTTGCAAAGACTGCTCATTTTGTTCCAATCCAACTGAAAAAACATGGCCGCCAGAGCAATACGTAGGATTAACAATGACCCTATGGGAAAAATCCTATTTTCATTTTCTCGACCAAACTTTTCAGGAATGATGTTGTAAAGGTCTTTTACAAAGATTGCTCATTTTGTTCCAATCCGACTAAACATAGCAACCAGCGCGGAACTTGAGATTAACAATGACCCTATGGAAAAAATCTCATTTTCATTTTCTCATCTTTAACCCCTGAAGCAAATTCAACCAATGTTTACATGAATGATGTACTAAGGTCCTTACCAAAGATTGCTCGTTTTGTTCCGATCTGACAAAAAACATGGCCGCCAGCACAGAACAAGGGTGGGAAAAATCACATTTTCATCATCTACTCAGAAGCCGCTGAAGCAAATTCAACCAGGAATGATTTTTGGAAGATCCTTTACAAAGACTGCTCATTTGGTTCGGATTGGACAAAAACATGGCCACCAGCGAGGAACTTGGGTATTACGTTCGACACTATGGGAACTGCAAATTCGACCAAACTATACAGGAATGATGAACTTAAGGTCTTAATCAAAGATTGCTCATTTGGTCCCAATTGGACAAAAACATGGCCACCAGCGCGGAAGTTAAGTTTTACATTGGACCCTACTGGAAAATCACTTTTCCGTTTTCTATGAAACCACTGAAGCAAATTCAACCAAAATTATAAGGAATGATGTACGGAAGGTGCTTTACAAAAATTGCTGATTTCTTTTTGTTTTCACAAAAAACATGACAGCCAACGCGGAACATAATTACATTGGAGCCTATGAGAAAATCATCCTTTTCATCATCTTCTTTGAAACTATTCTAGCAAATCTAACTAAACTGTATTGGAATGACGATAGAAGGTCCTTTGTAAAGATTACTCATTTCAGAATCAAACAAAAAAACACGACTGCCTATGGAGAATATAGCTTAACATTAGACCCCATTGATAAAAACATTACTTTTGGTCATGCAAAGCATAGAAGCATTTTGTCAGGTGAGAGATACAGGCTCAATTTCTGAGCCTCTAGTTTCTAAATCTCGAACTCTTAATTATATAATAGTTACTTATATAGAGAGAATTATCACAAGATATAGACTGCCCGAGGGAAAGCGATATGAACTGACACCTGGATAATGCCCTTGCCGTAGGAGAGGGTATTATCCATGTGCCAGTCCATATCGCTATCCCTAGGGCAGTCTATATCGTGATAAGTAACTATTGTGTTTATTTTACTGAAGAACATTTACATTTTATTTTTCATCAGTTGAAACTATGCCCTGTTTAAAGTCACTCACATAAAATATTTGTCTAAACGGGGCTGACCCCGAGGGAACCCCGGGATATAGAAATAGGACCCATTCCGTGGTTGTGCGGGATTAATAAATACACAACCCATCTTTCGGATGGGATGTAAACTCAGGTCCACGTGTTGGAAGAAATGCCCCGCTTCCTGCACGTTACATATTGTAAAGAACCCTTGTAGCAAGCTCTTTTTTGAGTGGTCCGTAGGTGATCGGCTACAAGGCTAAATTCTCAGCTCTTTTCGATTTCACCCTACTTTTCCAGTGGCAGTCAGAATTTCCCGTCCCATGGCCCTTTCCATACCCCAAAGTGATTATTTATTAACAAACTTGTTCTCGCCTTGATATAGCTGAAATATTGCTGAGTAGACGTTAAACAATATTCAATCAATCATAAAATATTCGAGATTTTTTTACCTATCTTTCTTTTTACAATGAAGTAGTCAAACAATTCATCTTTAAATCAAACAAAACAATCTGTCAATCTGTACTTGTCCTCTATACAAAAGTCATCTAACATTTTTGCAGATCTGTTTTTTCTATATGGTATCACATTTTATTTTGATAACTTTAACTTATCAAAAAAAATAATAATAATAAAAAAAAAAAAAAAAAAAAAAANAACAGGTGCATAAAAAACTAGCAAATTTTAAAAGGTATTGTTTTGGAAATTTCAATTTTATTTTAGTCACATTAAACAGGTGCATAAAAAACTAGCAAATTTTAAAAGGTATTGTTTTGGAAATTTCAATTTTATTTTAGTCACATTAAACACTTCAGTTAGTATGGTTGTTGAAAAAACAACTCTATTGTGAATACAATTCATAAAGCACAATTAAAGCTACCGGTCCATATCAGAAAATTGGGACTGGTCAGTATCATGGTATTGACTGATAGGTTAAATACCATAGATTAATGAATACCACCTGAACACCTCTACACCAATCAGGAAAGATTGTTTAAATCTGATATAAAAGAAATAATAATAATCCCGAAATCAGGAGCTTAAAAACATCTAATCCCGATATCCCGAAAAAGGGCCACCAATAAGAAATGTATGGTTGCTGAACTAAAATTCGCAAAGTAAAAAAATAAAATGGACCTTAGGGTTTTTTTGTTGGATACTGTCTAGAAGAAACCAAGTTGAAGCTCAAGGTGACATTAATTAAAATTGTCAGAAATATTTTCCAGACAATAACTTGAAATTTGAGTTAAACACATTCGTTTCAAGTAAAATTTGGACACTAGTATATAAATTTGCTACTCTGCTTTGGGCCCTTGTGCTAATTGTTTTTTTTGCCTTCCTGGTCTGAAGAAGCATGAGAGCTATTTGTAGCGTACCTGGCTATAGCCAGGGTGAGCTTTTACCATCACTTGGCATCTTTCATCCAGTGTCTGTCTTCCGTCCGCAGTTAAGATCTCATCTGAAACACCTGGCCAAATGGAGCCAAATTATCAGCGACTAATTTGGTCACATAAACGTTGGATGGCCTCGTCCCCTTTCAAAAATGTGTCCGACAAGTCCACGCCACATCTTGGATGGCCTAAAGCAAGGAACTTAGTTTAAAATTGGACACTATATTCAAAGATCTTCTTCTCTGAAGCTACTTGGCACAAACGTTATTGGGTAAAATTGATAGCTGTTATTGCAAAATATAATGTTGTGTTAGCTGTTATTGGGTAGTTCTGTGTTAGCTGTTATGATGAATAATCAGTTCACTGTTAGCTATTATTGAACAGTTCAGTTTGGTGTTATAACGAAGAATAATCAACCAAAATTTGCGCATCGCTCCGCTCGACGATTTTTCCTTTCACTTCTAAGTTGGAATTCCCCCTTTTCAAATCCTCCACCCCACCCCCACCCGTCTAGCTGTTATATAGCTGTTGCCTACAACTGTATAAATTGTAAGTCTACATTTTGACTATTCAGTTTTGTAATTCATTTTTTTATTTTCTTTGGTTAATTTTGACCAGCTTTTTCTTTATAGTTCAATTTGAAATAAATTGATTGATTGATAAGTTAGAGTTTAACGTCCAGTGAGCAATATTTCAGCCACATTAGGACTAGAACAAGTTAATCAAAGTTAATAAAAGATATAAGTAAGAGAAGAAAGCAGCAATTATGGAAGGGATAACAGGGACGAGTTTCGATTGCCACTGGAAAAGAGGAGGAATTGGTAGGGATAGGAAAATTAGCCTTCTATACGAGTCGCAGAGACTCTATTCTCTTTAGACAATATAGAAGGGGTCTTTATACTGCATGGAGCGTTGCATTTCTCCACACAGTTTGGCTACAATGTTTCGCGGTCAAGCTTTCTATATTATGACCTGAGTGCCCCGCATAGACAGGACATTCCCCTATCCACCAACTGGGGACGCGCCCGGCAGCTCTGTAGCCGGAGCCCCTGAAAACCGATTCAGGTGCCGGGAATTTGAAATAAAATAAACTCCCATCACAACATACATTTTATTACTTCAAGACTTGACACGTTTTTCTTAGAATTTTATTTACTTGTTGCCCTTTTTAATATCATATAATTTAACGGTGTTTTGGGACTTTTTAGCTCAAGTTCTAAGTTAGGATTAGCTTGATTAACCAGAATGTAGACGAAGAATGTATACAGTTGTAGACAGTAGCTATATGATTAAAAAACATAGTTAAATACTGTACTATATAGAATTCAGAATAGACTATATATAGCAAATTAGTCGAATTAATAATAAGAGTTGAAACTGAAAAAAAAAATCATACAAGAAGTGAAATTGAACACCGATAGCTACATGATGAGAAAAGAAAATTTAATCAATGAAAATTCACACATACTGATTTTTGTAAGTTGTTCGAATCTTCGATTCTTCTCACTGAAAAAACATGTTGATAAATCACAAAGCGTTAAGACATTGTAATACATATTCAACTGCGCATTTCATTCAAAGCATCACTAAGACAATACTTCTTGTGGCATTTGAGTTTGTCAGTTCTGAGATAGGACTCAATAATTCTATTCACGAAAAGAATTAGACTTCATGCGAGCTGTTACTTACTAGAGTGGGTATAACTGTAAAAGTGTCTGAAAAACTCAACTAGCCTAATCAAAGACATTTAAAAAAAGTTTAGGGCTATTGTATTTTTCGCCTTGAACAGCGATAATGAGTAACAAATAAAGTACTCTTTAGTCACCTACCGGCGATAGCTGAAGGTGACTTTCGGTTTGCGCTCAGTCCGTCCGTCCGTCTGTCAATCCCGCATCAGTTTTCCGCACTTTTTTTTCTAAACCCTTGGGGATATTGATCTGACTTTTGTTTGTGAGTCTACCATAATGAGTTACAAACCAAGTGTAAGTTTGGTTCCTGTCGAGTGATTTTTGACAAGAGTTATGGGCCTTGGACTTTGAAAATTTTAGTAAAATATCAGTTTTCCACATTTTTTTTCTAAAGTGTTGCAGGTATTGAATATTTTGTATGTGAGTCTGCTTTAATGAGTTACAGACCAAGATAAAGTTTGGTTCCGTTCCACTGATTTTTTACCGAGTTTTGTGCCTTGGACTTAGAAAACATATTTTACTATTTTTGCTAATGCCTTGTCCTACCGGTAGGGGACTTGGTATTGCCTTGCAATACGATCCACACTTGTTGATAATGAAGTCAATGAACATGTTTATGATGAACAATGATGGCCTATGAATGCATAACTTCTCCAAAACAAAAGTTTTATTGAATAAGATGACTGTTATCAAAGTTTGACATTTATATGTTAGCTGTTACCACTTATTTGACTTATCTGTTACTGGAAAAATCAATTTGCTGTTAGGCTGTTATGGGACCCCCCTTGCCCCTTCATAGAAATGTACTGTTGTATCAAAATTCTAACCCTTTAAAAATACTGAGGCTTCATTCCGTGTATGGCACTTGGTGGATGTCGGTACTTAGTTTGTCAACCTATTTCGATATTTTTGTTTATGAGCACTTCTTTTTGACTACTTTTGGATTATGGCTTTCCATATTATTTGATTTTAATGCTTCTGGTGTAAGATTACTCCTTGAAACATGTGTACAGTATAACAAAATTTACTAAATATAGAACTTTGTGGGGTTTTTTTTTGTAACAAGTTGACATGTGTTATAATACATTTATTGTGTTTGGCTTTGTTTTTCGCATGTCACAAATTATTTATGTCACTTTATATTTTTATCAATCAAAAGACAACTACAAATTGTTATTTTTATCACATTTTGCACGTCTTAATTCTTTAAGTTGATATAAATAATAAGAATTTCATCCAGTCAAAAGACATTTCATATTTGAATCCACGTCTTGTTTCTTAAAGTTAATATAAATAATTATAAAAAAAATCAACCTATCTCAAGTTGACTACGCCAATAATGAATGAAAAGATATGGAGTATATGCACATGAGACAAAGTCTCTACAAATTCATGGTAAAAACAAGCAAAGGAACTACGCTTTTATTATTGTTCTTCATCTTGAAATCATCATGGTGCTTTGCTTATACCTCATAGCAAGTATGTGCCTTATAAGTAAAATTTTCACTGCAACTTGTTTAAAGCTTCATTTAAGTAGAAATCCCCCTTCCCGCACGCAACCTGTAGTATTACATGTATGTTTTTGTCAGCATGGAAATATGTAGATAAATTGATAAAAAATGTCATTACTGGCCTGCTTCTGACATATGTTGACTCACTAATAAAAGCAAGAACGGGGACAGTGAGAACTGGCTGCCTGTATTCGACTGTTACACCTCGATAAGGGCTGTTAGAACAAAAAAAATATGTGTGATGGCTTACTTAGATTTTACCATATACATTTTCTCTAATTTCCAGTAAATTTTACCAACGCCTGACCTGTGTGATGAAAATATTTCCGTCTCTAGTGAGAGAACAACTCGCCTCAGTGTATTTCATTATGTCGTAAGAGAAACATTTTCTAAAACTTAAACACGTTAATTATGAAATTTTTCATATCTTACTTAATAAATTTTCAAATGTTTAAAAACTCGACAAGCCTCGTTTAAAAAAAATGCAAAATTTATTCAATTCGATGTGAGAAATTCCATGATCAACTTAGTTCTCGTTGTAGAAACTATATTTATCACATCAAGGTGAATTATATCATAAAAAGTCGACATATCGATGTCTATTTATGAGCAAAATACAGTAAAAAATTAATTTGTAGACATTTCATATTTTGCAAATCCGGAAATATTTAAAATGAAAAGTACAATGACTAAATAATTATGATTATAGTTGAACTCCTTGTGGATATCGGTATAATATCATGGACAAAATCTGTGATATAAAAACTCATTTTTCCTAAAATCACAAAACGGTTTCAAATTCATTGAGTCCATTATCCGTTTTTCTTTCCACTAAAAACGACCAACTTAAAGAGATTCATCGCGGTGATTTTGTTATTAGGTGATAAAAACAAATAAATTAGTTTTATGTATCTTTGATCTGGAAATAGCTCTATTGTTGACTTACTTTTCACACTGAAAGCCATTTATGTATTTTTGGGAACAATTTAGAGATTATTTCTTGAATATCACAATATTGAAAATATGTTCACCAAATAGTTTTAAATAATATTTTTTTTCCATTTTATCAGAGACATTTCCGTTGCTTCTTGCAAAATGATGAAAATCTGAAAAAAAAATCCGGAAATTTCCATTTTGCCTCCATTTTAGAAATAAACTCCATTTTTAGAAATAAAAGGCAACTCGACCCCAAGTATAGTTTTATTTGTACTTATGTAGGCATCTGTCTGTATATACTGATTAAAGTAAGTAATATTTCATACAAATGATAAATCTGTAACTTTTGCAGCGGTTTTTTATAAGAAGGGGCGTAAATTGTACATTATTATAACAGAGGCTTTTCATACTTAAAGATAAAAAAAATCAGCAAATGAACTTGAGTGTCATTTGTATGCAATTTTGACAGATTTTGACAATCATTGTAGGTTTTTATTAAAATTCGTTGCAAAGGACCGGTTGAACCAAAATAAACTATACTGGCGCCATTTGGAAGAGCAAATGCTTATACACGCCCAACAAAAATCGGGTTTGGTTCCCCGTGTCTTTCGAATAGTACCATGCTTATACGTCAGACATATACAAGTGTGACATATATTAATTTTATTCCTATGAAATAAACTTACCCAGCAGAGATAACCCTAAACGATTTTCGACCTCATTTGAGCACGTTTTAAAAATGACCCATCACAGGAAAAACATTCACGGCTCAACGGCCCTACTTCTTTATGAAATAAACCAAAGTGAATTTTAGGACTGAGTACTGTTAAATTTTGGAAGCGGTCACATTCGATTGTATTTCAAGTGAACTGTTCCGAACTATGATCAGTGCGAATAACGCTTCATTCAATTTATAACTGGAAATGAGAGTCAGACTCGTTCTGACTGTAATCGCTGTGGATAACCACATATATTTAAATTGAGCCTCAGTCTCGTTCTGACTCTAATTGTTCCACATAAATTGAAAATGAGGCTCCGGCTCTTTCTGAACGGTGTGCAACGGTTCATTTAAGAATTGAATGCATTATTTTGAAGTTTCATTGGGATATGAAAGGGTTGACCGAAGCACATTTTTAATGAAGCGCGGTAGCTATGTACCCTCTATGAAAAATCACCAAAAATGACCAAGTTCAACAATGTATATTTTTGTTGCGTTGATTCCTTTCCACCTGTATTTCGGAGATTTCTTTCGGCATTAACCATGATGCTATGGATTTATAGAATTTCGGCTCGTCAGTCGTGTTTGTCTTTGTTTATACCACAACTGACAGTAGCTTCGTAGATAATATTGATTTTTAACACAGTCACCCCTATTGACCTAACAACAAAAAAGAAGATAACAGGAAATGAACTGGAATTTGAAAAACCTTTTCATTAGGTCAATAGGGGGTGACTGTGTTAAAAATCAATATTATCTGTATTAATATAGCAAAGATAACAGGAACACCCACAATGGCCGAAAGCTACAATCACATGCCACAATCACTAGGGAACTGCACTAGAAAAACAATAAAAAGACAAACGACAAACGCAGACAACGATAGGAACTCGGGATAGCCTGACTTGGTACCAGAACTAGCAAGAGCTACTATATGTTAGCTCAAATGAACAAAAAGGACAGTGTGAGCTATTGATATAACTTTGGTCTCCGTCGTCCGTCAGATTTTTTTCTCATTTTCATCATCTGCTCTGAAACTATGAAATTAAATTGAACCAGACTGTACAGGAGCGATGTATAGTAAGTCCTTAGTAGAAGTCTCTTATTTCGTTCCATTCGATAAAATGTGATCAGCGCGGAACATAATGTAACATTTTCATCCTCTACTCTGAAACCTTTGAGGCAAATTTAACGAAATATCACTGCAATGATGAGTGTATGTTCCACCACATACAAACGGTCATTTCACGCTCACTGCAACCATATCGGATCCGGGGCAGATTTTGAGAAAAGATGTATAAATAACAAAATACTGAAGTAACTGTTAATTTGGTATCTGCAGATGCACATTAGACAATTCTTGTCACTTCAGTGCAGATCAAATCAAAACATTTGGAAGTCCATTAACCAAATAACGTGTAAAAGTTGATAGAGAACAAATAACCAAAAGGATCTATTGAAAAAAACAAAATTCAGCAAAGGAAAAAGCTATGCACGAGGGACATACTCCTTAGTTTAAAAAAAAAATGTTTGAAGACATTGCAAGTTTCAAAATATAATAATGGTCTTTGTTTTCAAATCAAGTGCTGGCCAGATGTCCCTATTCATACTCTACCACCAACCAGTAAAGCTGTCGTATATCATAGTTTATGATCGTACCTTCAATTTCAAACATTGATAGGTGGAAATGAATTAGACCCTTGTAATTAAGGTTAGTTTTTAAAAAACGTATAAAGTCGACTACACAATCAGCTCCAAAGAAACTTAATCCAACTACGACACGCGGTGATGTACGATTCATTTACCTGTAGGATGTAAGATTACAAATAAAAGTGGTTTTCAGGCAAGCACCGGAGTACTGACTACTCTACTGGGTTGGTGAAAGTACCGTTGGGAACTAAAAGTCCACTAAAAGAAACATGAAATAAGCTTAAAATCATGCAAGCTTTAATGGTGAAATCTTTAAAGTTCTACTACTTAGTTGAAACTTAGATTACCGTAATTAGACCCTTGTAATTAAGGTTGGTTTTTAAAAAACGTATAAAGTCGACTACACAATCAGCTCCAAAGAAACTTAAGCCAACTACGACACGCGGTGATGTACGATTCATTTACCTGTAGGATGTAAGATTACAAATAAAAGTGGTTTTCGGGCAAGCACCGGAGTACTGACTACTGGGTTTGTGAAAGTACCCTTTGGAACTAAAAGTCCACTAAAAGAAACATGAAATAAGCTTAAAATCATGCAAGCTTTAATGGTGAAATCTTTAAAGTTCTACTACTTAGTTGAAACTTAGATTACCGTAATTGACTCAAGAAGTTATACATTTGGTCAAATAATGATTTATGATAACTTCCGAGTTTTCATAATTTATATATGATCATAAGGATGCTACAGAGAATCGATTTTTACTAAGAAAGCTTTTGTTGCAATTAGTTTGACGTTTTGTTTTTAGAGTTTTTCAAGCTAGATTGACTGGTCTAGAAGGATTACCTTTATTTGGAAACGTTCACGTGTTACTCTGATATATAATAAATGGCTACGCCGAGTGCAGCATGAGCCGAAATCCAAGATAAAAAAGACAAATCATATTGAAACCACCAGAAAGAGTGTCGACTGCAATGGTCCTGACTAGGTACAGGCATTTCAAAAGAAATGGTTGGTTAAACCTGTTAAATGGCATTTTCATTGATGTACTGTCCGGTAGCAACGTAACAGCAGTCGTAGAGAGTTAAAAAAAATGAACATCCCACTACTAAGTAAAAAAAGAATCTTGAATCAGAGTTCGGACCGATATGATCGTACGGGACGCAATTTTTTGAAGCCTTGATTAATAAGGCAGTCCAAGAGATAACTGTATCTAATGTCTGTATCATTGTGTTAGCTCCCGCGTAACGAATCAATTGTGAAACATACACTCCTTGAGCCGGAGAAGCTGGAACATTACTGTCCGTATTAGGGAAAAAATTAAAATCGTCCTTTTTGTCGTAAATTGTAGTACTGAGATGACAATTTTGGTCAAATTCGAGATGGAAGTCCGAAAAAGATGTAGATCTTGTGGATTTTGTCGTTTCCTTTAACACTAGTTCTGGCGGATATATTAATGGGATCCATTTAGCAAAAGATGCTTTATTGATGGAAAGAATATCATCAATATATCTATAAGTGAGACTGAAGGATCTAGAATCTTCTATGTTATGATCTTTTACAAGTCCCTGAAGAAATTCTATCTCGTTAGAATATAAGAACAAGTCTGCGAGTAGAGGAGCACATGATTAGTACCCAGTGGTATGCCACCTCGTTGTTGATAAATAGCACCTCTAAAAGTGACAAATATATTATCAATTAGAAAATCAATTATACTGCACACCTGTTTATCATCGTAGCATACATTTACCTTTAAATTTGCCTTTGAAAAAAAAATGTTGATTTATATATTTTTTGTATCGGGAAAGGCTTTTTGAATGATACCTTTGATTCGTGATTTTATTTTTTCATGAGGAAGCGTGGTATACAGTGTGGAAAAATCAAATGTTTTCAAATAATGTATTTGAGAAAATGAACTGGATAAAAATCCTTCGAATTTTTAAGTATCTACATGTGATTTATGTCACTTTGGGCATGAACAGTTTCATGTTGTCTTAAAAGAAATAAAGGAAGTCCAAAATTGGTTTGTAAAAATGAATTATCGTTGGCCCATTCTCCTTGTTATGTGTCAGTATCGATAATTCCATAGAATTCCGAAAACGCAAAATTCCTACACTGTTTAGCTGGCCTGAATACTATATTCCAAACGAAATATCATAGCTAAAGGAACATTCTTGTCGAACTGCGATAAAAAATTATGTTCACATCAAAATAAAGAAATAATAATAAACATGAAAAAATAAAAGATAAAGTTGGGTATTGGCCTAGATCTTTGGCATTGCTTTCTTAATCTTGAAAAGGGTCGTGGAATACGAACAAATATGGCTAACAGATAAAAATGTTGTTGACGCTCCTCATATTAAAGCCGAATCACATGTAAAAAAAAAATAAGAGTTTATTTCTGCTTAGGCAAATTGCTTTACAGCACTCTTTACTTTATTGAAATATCATAGCGATTTTTTGTACGTAAAATACTGTTCTGGGAAATTCATGAAATTGTCAAAAAAAAAATCCAATGTATGGTCCAAATCTTATCTGGTCTTTATTCAATCGCGGCAACAATAGCCTGAAAAAAATACGAATAAAATGCCGTCTTGGGGTTTTTATATTTTTAATGCCCGCATAAAATAAAACGTATTTTTCATCTTCATAAAAATCTTTAAAAAGTTTCCCTTGAATCAGTGGAACACTGGATGCGCTGTTTGTTCAGTGTGAACTTGTAACAGACAAAAAAAGGAAGCAAGTGTGTTTCTGTAATAAAAATAAAGCACCACACTGATGTACAACAATGATTTTTATTGGTACATGTAGAATGGTAGTCATACACGCTGAAGACCATGCCTATTGCTTATGGAGCCGAATGGCGGCTTCTATTTGGATATTGCAGATGCGGTTTTAAGCCAATATCGCGTACG
Organism: Modiolus philippinarum; assembly: GCA_002080025.1. NCBI lineage: Eukaryota > Metazoa > Mollusca > Bivalvia > Mytilida > Modiolidae > Modiolus > Modiolus philippinarum. The sequence goes on along the minus strand of MJUU01016167.1, from coordinate 28,414 downwards.
CAGCAAATCATGTATTGTCTTTCGGAATATTATGTGTAGACTACGGAGCATAAAATCCTTAGATGCAAGGATCATTTGAGAGTGAATAACCTTTAAAAAAACAAAACTATCCCCTTAAAAAAGAGTACCAAATAACCAAAATGAATACAAAACACAAAATACGCCAAACTCATTTCACTTCAAATTTGCAATTAATGATTGCAAATTTTGTGCCACCATTTTTGGGAGCTACCAAGTGGGGTAAATAACCAAATTGTGCGGAATCGCACGGGACTTAACAAAATCATATTTGTAAATCTATATTTTAGCATGATTTTACACAATAGCAATTTGAAAAAAATGGGAATTTCAAAATCTCATGTGAAAATGTAGTTTCCCAAAAATAGTGGCACAAGATTTGCAATCATTGGAATTGCAAATTCAAATTGGAATGAGGTTTCTGTGCTTTGTGTCTGTCTAGCGTCGTTGTTTTGTGTCCGGCGTCATTGTTTTCTGTGTTCTCGTTTTGGCCATGCCTTTGGACTTCGATTTTTGTAAATTTCCCTCCTTTGTTCTTTCGGTATTCTACTGCCGTTGTTAATCAAGAATATGAATAAACCAAGTAAATAACAATTAAAAATTCGCCTGCATTTTGAGATTTATATTAAAATGTTGATTCTAAATTAATTTCTGTTTAAAATTTAAAAAGATGTGCCACCCTAAGGACAAATATTTGCCTAACTTCCATTTTTATTAAGTTGGATTAATTTGATATTAAAAGAACGCTTCATTTAATTTATAATTTGAAATGGGTCCACTCGTTCTGGTTGTAATCACTGTGAAAATTTAAATTCAGCCCGGCAGACTCGTTCTGACGCTAATTGTTCCACATAAATTGAAAATGAGGTCCGGACTCTTTCTGGTCAGTGTGTAACGGTTCATTAATTGAAAGTGAGACCCAGACTCGTTCTGACTCTTATCACTTCATATATACTGAACATCAAAAGAAACGCACCACCAACATGTATTTCTTTGTATCTTAAAATTCAAAAGCAAATATCTCTTCAAATACTTGTTAGAACATGCTGAAATTTTTACAAGTTGTTGCTTAAAAATTCTGAAAAAAATGAAAGAATTATGATATCTCATTTATAATTTCTCAAAAAATCCCTTTTTCACCAAAAAATGCAAAAATGACGCAAAACAATGAAAATTCAACTCTTGTTGCCACTAACTGTAAGACATGGTCAGGAATAACTTCTTTCGTAACTCTGGACAATAAACTTTACAACAAGGCCATTTTAAGGAAAGCAATTCTTGGACTTTTGTTTTCGTACACTTTCCATACAAAATGTTGCTGCTGCTTCATAATAAAATTTGTTTTGACAAAAATGGCCTGTTTGTTTTAGACCTTTAAAATTAAATAAAAATACATAAGAAATTAAAAAAGTATTAATATTGCAGAAGCTGAGCAGCATTAAAATTTGGTGCGTTTCTTCTGATGTTCAGTATAAACTGAAAATGAGACTCTGACTCGTTCTGATCGGTGTGTAACGGTTCATTCAAATTGAAAGCGAGACTCAGACTCGTTCTGACTCTTATCACTTCATATAAATTGAAAATGAGACTCGGGACTCGTTTTGTGGATAACGGTTTCATACAGACTGAAAACGAGACTATGACTAGTTCTGATTTTATTGTAGTGAATACATCTTTAAATGCAATCAAAAGTGCTCTCTTCCAACATTTAACGGTTTATAATTAAGAATTGAATGCATTATTTTGAAGTTTCATTGGGATATGAAAGGGTTGACCGAAGCACATTTTTAATGAAGCGCGGTAGCGCTTCATGTTGAAAATGTGCGCCCGGTCAACCCTTTCATAGTCCCTATGAAACTTCAAAATAATGCATTCAATTCTTATAGTTACATTTTAAACCCGAAATATAAAAAAAAAACTTTATTCCAGGAAAGTACATGATGTACATTGGGATTCTATTTTTACAAATTCATCCGCCACACGAACACGTGGTCAAATGTGTTTCATGAGAAATGCAACTTCACATTCATATATGCCACGTGATCGATGTTCACCTATCAAACTGATGGAATTCAAATAAATATTTATGAAATGTAATTATTAAAATTTAAAGTGAGACTCAGACTCGTTCTGACTCTTATTACTTTTATATAGATTGAAAATGAGATACTCGTTTTGACTGTAATCGGCCCACTGTAATCACTGTGGAAGATTGAAAACGAGACAAAGACTCATTTTGATTTTATTTTTGGAATAGTTCACTTTAAATGCAATCAAAAGTGAACTCTCCCAACACTTAACGTTTATATTGCTCGATGAGCGATTTAACTGTTTTGAGAAAATGTAAGCAGTTAAATCCAGTACTTTACTTTGAAATTGTTTCTGTCATTATTTTATTTGTTCATTTATTTTTCCCTTTCCATTTTATATACAATGTATTTTCATTGTCTATCAGAAGTTTATTTCCTTTTTGTTTAATCTCTTTGAGAAATGTGATTTTTTTTCTTATTTTTTCATTACATTTTTTTCTGTTGTTTTTCTGTTTAATACCAGTTTTTAAATTTTTTTTTAACTTTATTTCTACTGTGATATCACTTTTATTTTACCTTTTATTCTCGGTCTTTTTCTATCATTTGTTCTATTTTCATAAAGGTTTTTATGCTCTATATACATTACAGTTATGATGTACTTGTTTTTGAGAGAATTTCTCATTTGAATGCACTATCAGTCTTTCAAATTTTGGCTTTTTAATTTTTTGTAATTCAAAATTGTTTTTCTGACCACCTGTTTATTGTGCCCACGTCTCATGATTTATATATAAAATGCCAAGTTTTCTTACAATTGGCTCGATGAGTGCCCTGTGGTTGTTTAAATGTTGTGATCGACCCATTCTAGTCTTTTTGTCGGGAAATTGATGACAGCGATTGAAAGAACACTTTGCCAGTTAAGTTAATGTTTGTTGACGATCCCGCATCCATGGATCAAAGGATAAAAAGACATGGATGTAGCGTTGCTCAGCAATTAGCAATGAATACCGCTCAAACCGGTGCTAGGGGCCGTCTTGAACTTGCTATGAGGTATGAGTAATGCTCATTGTTGAAGGCCTCATGGTGACTTCAAGATGAAGAACAACAATAAAAGCGTTGTCCCATTGCTGTGTTTTACCATTGTAGAGATTTTGTCTCATTTGCATTTACTCCATATCCCTTCATTGTTATTTTAATTACTTTTTCTTTGAATTTTTAGGATCAATTCAGATTATCTTTGTCAGTTCTGTTGTTTGTAGCGTTCTGTTATTTTTGTGTTCCCGTCTTCCAATCAGATGACCCAAAGCAGCAGTGTAGTTTTTTGTATTTATTGAATTTTGTGCTTCGACACTTTTTAAGATATGTCATGTTCCTTCTTTAAAAGTTCTGTTTTTTCTGTGTTCCTGTTTTCCAATAAGATGACTCAAAGAAATTAAGTAGTGTAGTTTTTTGGCATTATTGAATGTTGTGCAAATAGGTTTCCCTCTTTAAAACACAAGCGCAACATACAGAGAAGAACATGCTTGCTCCACTAGAGCAGTAGTCTATGACAAATGAAGAGCAATTTGTGCTTAGTCTCTGCGACCAGAAATGTTCACGATCAGAGTAAATCTCATTTTAATACCACTTGTAGCACACACAGAGTACACAGAGTGCAGCATTCGAAGTAGACCATGGATTTTTTTCAGACAGGGAAATTAAAGCATTCTCTAAATTCTCTAAATTGGACTCGTTCCACATAAGAAACATACGATTTCTACTCTTCCAATTATCATTATGCATCGTTAGGGCAAATATCAATAGCACGGTTGCTTCATACGGAACACACAATGCGTACTCTCCAGAAGCAAAGTCGTACTTGTAGTCGTAAATTTCACAATATAATACATAATACATTACAGCATACGGAACACAGCATCCATAATTGCATCCATAGTACGGATAGCAGAGACGGCCGAGAAGAAAATATTTACTTTCCTGAGACGGAACTGTCAGAGTATATAGTCTTGACAAGCACGCATTAAGTAGAAGGTGCAAAGCACACTTACGTTTTCAAAGCAAAAGTTCTAGGACAGATATGGCTACAAAAGTTTGTGTGCCGCAAAAAAGATTTTATGACCAAGGCCATTTCGCTTTGGCCTCTAATTGAGATAAACTGCAAAGAAAATTCAAGAAAACTACAAAAACAAGTAAAAGTTAAAATTGCTGTGCACCTACGTGCATTCATGAATCTATTTGAAACTTTGCAGTTAAAAAGTATAAGTTGTAATTAACATACAACACTTAACGTGCGTCTTCATGCACCAAGTCATCATTATGTAATTGTGAAATGAAAATAGATCAATCATAAAACTTTGCTTACAAAATTCTTCGCTGAAATACCTACTAGAAGATGACATGCCCCCGTGCAAGAATGAATCAAACAGGAATTTCTTAGTAATGATATTTATGTCTGTAAGACACACATGATGCCCCCGAAAACACATGCTACTATAGGAGTTGCACAGATAAACTGTTACTAAATCACTCCAAAAAAAAAAAATAATAATAATAAGTTTAACAATGTATGTTTTTGAAGAAAAAAATGAACCGAAATCAAAATACATACCAAAACCACATCTTCAATATAGGTACAAATGAAATGCAAAATAATCAAATCTGTAGGAGGAGTTGTGCAGACAATCTGTGTACCCTCAATTAATAATTCCCCTCAAAAATAACTAAGTTCAACAATGTATATTGTTGATAAAAATCAACCAAAATCAAAATCCTAACCACATGCACATCTTCAATATAGGTACAAATAATCTGCAAAATAAAAACTTCCTAGCACCAACACTGCAGGAGAAGTTGCGCGGACAAAATATGTACCCTCTATGAAAAATCACCAAAAATGACCAAGTTAAACAATGTATATTTTTATTGCGTTGATTCCTTTCCACCTGTATTTCGGAGATTTCTTTCGGCATTAACCATGATGCTATGGATTTATAGAATTTCGGCTCGTCAGTCGTGTTTGTCTTTGTTTATACCACAACTGACAGTAGCTTCGTAGATAATATTGATTTTTAACACAGTCACCCCCTATTGACCTAACAACAAAAAGGAAGATAACAGGAAATGAACTGGAATTTGAATAACCTTTTCATTAGGTCAATAGGGGGTGACTGTGTAATCTGTATTAATATAGCAAAGATAACAGGAAACACCCACAATGGCCGAAAGCTACAATCAAATGCCACAATCACTAGGGAACTGCACTAGAAAAACAATAAAAAGACAAACGACAAACGCAGACAACGATAGGAACTCGGGATAACCTGACTTGGTACCAGAACTAGCAAGAGCTACTATATGTTAGCTCAAATGAACAAAAAGGTCAGTGTGAGCTATTGATATAACTTTGGTCTCCGTCGTCCGTCAGCTTTTTTTCTCATTTTCATCATCTGCTCTGAAACTATGAAATTAAATTGAACCAGACTGTACAGGAGTGATGTATAGTAAGTCCTTAGTAGAAGTCTTTTATTTCGTTCCATTCGATAAAATGTGATCAGCGCGGAACATAATGTAACATTTTCATCCTCTGCTCTGAAACCTTTGAGGCAAATTTAACGAAATATCACTGCAATGATGAGTGTATGTTCCACCACATACAAACGGTCATTTCACGCTTACTGCAACCATATCGGATCCGGGGCAGATTTTGAGAAAAGATGTATAAATAACAAAATACTGAAGTAACTGTTAATTTGATTTCTGTAGATACACATTTAGACAATTTATGTCACTTCAGCGCAGATCGAATCAAAACATTTGGAAGTCCATTAACCAAATAACGTGTAAAAGTTGATAGAGAACAAATAACCAAAAGGATCTATTGAAAAAAACAAAATTCAGCAAAGGAAAAAGCTATGCACGAGGGACATACTCCTTAGTTTTAAAAAAAAATGTTTGAAGACATTGCAAGTTTTAAAATATAATAATGGTCTTTGTTTTCAAATCAAGTGCTGGCCAGATATCCCTATTCATACTCTACCACCAACCAGTAAAGCTGTCGCATATCATAGTTTATGATCGTACCTTCAATTTCAAACATTAATTAGACCCTTGTAATTAAGGTTGGTTTTTAAAAAACGTAATATAAAGTCGACTACACAATCAGCTCCAAAGAAACTTAAGCCAACTACGACACGCGGTGATGTACGATTCATTCACCTGTAGGATGTAAGATTACAAATAAAAGTGGTTTTCGGGCAAGCACCGGAGTACTGACTACTGGGTTTGTGAAAGTACCCTTTGGAACTAAAAGTCAACTAAAAGAAACATGAAATAAGCTTAAAATCATGCAAGCTTTAATGGTGAAATCTTTAAAGTTCTACTACTTAGTTGAAACTTAGATTACCGTAATTGACTCAAGAAGTTATACATTTAGTCAAATAATGATTTATGATAACTTCCGAGTTTTCATAATTTATATATGATCATAAGGATGCTACAGAGAATCGATTTTTACTAAGAAAGCTTTTGTTGCAATTAGTTTGACTTTTTTTTTACAGTTTTTCCAGCTAGATTGACTGGACTAGAAGGATTACCTTTATTTGGAAACGTTCACGTGTTACTCTGATATATAATAAATGGCTACGCCGAGTGCAGCATGAGCCGAAATCCAAGATAAAAAAGACAAATCATGTTGAAACCACCAGAAAGAGTGTCGACTGCAATGGTCCTGACTAGGTACAGGCATTTCAAAAGAAATGGTTGGTTAAACCGGTTAAATGGCATTTTCATTGATGTACTGTCCGGTAGCAACGTAACAGCAGTCGTAGACAGTTAAAAAAAAATGAACATCCCACTACTAAGTAAAAAAAGAATCTTGAATCAGAGTTCGGACCGATATGATCGTACGGGACGCAATTTTTTGAAGCCTTGATTAATAAGGCAGTCCAAGAGATAGCTGTATCATTGTGTTAGCTCTCGCGTAACGAATCAATTGTGAAACATACACTCCTTGAGCCGGAGAAGCTGGAATATTACTGTCCGTATTAGGGAAAAAATTAAAATCGTCCTTTTTGTCGTAAATTGTAGTACTGAGATGACAATTTTGGTCAAATTCGAGATGGAAGTCCAAAAAAGATGTAGATCTTGTGGATTTTGTCGTTTCCTTTAACACTAGTTCTGGCGGATATATTAATGGGATCCATTTAGCAAAAGATGCTTTATTGATGGAAAGAATATCATCAATATATCTATAAGTGAGATTGAAGGATCTAGAATCTTCTATGTTATGATCTTTTACAAGTCCCTGAAGAAATTCTATCTCGTTAGAATATAAGAACAAGTCTGCGAGTAGAGGAGCACATGATTAGTACCCAGTGGTATGCCACCTCGTTGTTGATAAATAGCACCTCTAAAAGTGACAAATATATTATCAATTAGAAAATCAATTATACTGCACACCTGTTTATCATCGTAGCATACGTTTACCTTTAAATTGGCCTTTGAAAAAAATGTTGATTTATATATTTTTTGTATCGGGAAAGGCTTTTTGAATGATACCTTTGATTCGTGATTTATTTTTTCATGAGGAAGCGTGGTATACAGTGTGGAAAAATCAAATGTTTTCAAATAATGTATTTGAGAAAATGACCTGGAAATAAATCCTTCGAATTTTTAAGTATCCACATGTGATTTATGTCACTTTGGGCATGAACAGTTTCATGTTGTCTTAAAAGAAATAAAGGAAGTCCGAAATTGGTTTGTAAAAATGAATTATCGTTGGCCCATTCTCCTTGTTATGTGTCAGTATCGATAATTCCATAGAATTCCGAAAACGGAAAATTCCTACACTGTTTAGCTGGCCTGAATACTATATTCTAAACGAAATATCATAGCTAAAGGAACATTCTTGTCGAACTGCGATAAAAAATTATGTTCACATATTATGTCAAACGTAAAAATAAATAAATAAATAATAATAAACATGAAAAAATAAACGATAAAGTTGGGTATTGGCCTAAATCATTGGCATTGCTTTCTTAATCTTGAAAAGGGTCGTGGAATACGAACAAATATGGCTGACAGATAATAATAATGTTTACGATCCTCATATTAAAGCCGAATCACATTTAAAAAAAAACAAGAGTTTTAACTTGTTCGTTTATTTCTGCTTAGGCAAATTGCTTTACAGCACTCTTTACTTTATTGAAATATCATAGCGATTTTTTTGTGCGTACAATACTGTTCTAGTCTTTTCTTTTTCTTAATAATGCACACAAGAATTGGGAAATTCATGAAATTGTCAAAAAAATCCAATGTATGGTCCAAAATTATCTGGTCTTTATTCAATCACGGCAACAATAGCCTGAAAAAATACGAATAAAATGCCGTCTTGGGGTTTTTATATTTTTAATGCCAGCATAAAATAAAACGTATTTTTCATTTTCATAAAAATCTTTAAAAAGTTTCCCTTGAATCAGTGGAACACTGGATGCGCTGTTTGTTCAGTGTGAACTTGTAACAGAGAAAAAAAAATGAAGCAAGTGTGTTTTTGTAATAAAAATAAAGCACAGCACTGATGGACAACGATGATTTTTATTGGTACATGTAGAATGGTTGTCATACACACTGAAGACCATGCCTATTGCTTATGGAGCCGAATGGCGGCTTCTATTTGGATATTGCAGATGCGGTTTTAAGCCAATATCGCGTACGTAGCAAATCATGTATTGTCTTTCGGAATATTATGTGTAGACTACGGAGCATAAAATCCCTATACATGTATGCAAGGATCATTTGAGAGTGAATAACTTAAAAGAAAAACAAAACTATCCCCTTAAAAAAGAGTACCAAATAACCAAAATGATTACAAAACACAAAATACGCCAAACTCATTTCACTTCAAATTTGCAACACGTGATTTGCAATTAATGATTGCAAATCTTGTGCCACCATTTTTTGGGAGCTACCAAGTGGTGTAAATAACCAAATTGTGCGGAATCGCACGGGACTCAACAAAATCATATTTGTTGATCCAAAAGACAACAACATCCATAGTACCGCTGCAGATTTGTGTTTTTATTTCGTCTACATGTTTCGCCCCGTTAAGGGCGTCTTCCTATTATAGAATTTTGTAAAATTTTCTGTGTAGAAACATAACTGTATTATCGTTCAAAATGTAAAATAAAATTTGGGGGTCACCGTGCATTTAAGCGCAAAATCTTAAATTGAACATTTTAGGATTTTACATAGAAATGATAGGGAAAATGATCATATGGGAGGATAGTTTGAAAAATCTGTTATAGAATTTTTTCATACTTTGCATGTGTTTAATTATCATTATGGAGTTTACATATAAAAAATAAAAATTAGGGGTCACCGTTGAAATAAGAGAGAAAAATGGCAAAATGTTAATTTCTCTAGTGATATCTTTGTTAAAATATTTTATGAAATTATCTCCCTTGAATAATTTCTGTGTTCTGTATCATGTGTTTTAACTCACGTTTTTCTAACGAAAATGTTATAAAAATGAATAGGAATATAAATTTTAAATACATTTGAACTTTCTTTTCATTTAAAATAACTATTTTGTTAAATTTCTTAATGAATGAAACCTAGATGAACAATTATTAGACAAAAATGGAGGAATAATACCACTGAGACACCTTAAATGTGGTTAACGTTTAAAAGTCGACGTCATAATGAAAATGAATGAACATAGTTACATAGTTTAAAATAGATTGTAAATAAACATTAAGAAAGTTATTTTTAGTGTTCGTTTTTCATGTATCGTACCGGTATGGTTGGTGTCAATATGTTACATATTTGTAAATCTATATTTTAGCATGATTTTACACAATAGCAATTTGAAAAACCTGGGAATTTCAAAATCTCATGTGAAAATGCAGTTTCCCAAAAATAGTGGCACAAGATTTGCCACTATTTTTGGGAAACTGCCGTTTTATCAAGTATATAAATAAACCAAGTAAATAACAATTAAAAATTCGTCTGCATTTTGAGATTTATATTAAAATGTTGAATCTAAATTAATTTCTGTTTAAAATTTAAAAACAAGTGCCACCTGAAGGACAAATATTTGCCTAACTTCCATTTTTATGAAGTTGGATTAATTTGATATTAAAAGAATGCTTCATTTAATTTATTATTTGAAATGGACTCGTTCTGGTTGTAATCACTGTGGATAACGGTTCATTTAAGAATTGAATGCATTATTTTAAAGTTTCATTGGGATATGGAAGTGTTGACCGAAGCACATTTTTAGCGCTTCATGTTTAAAATGTGCGCCCGGTCAACAATTTCATAGTCCCTATGAAACTTCAAAATAATGCATTCAATTCTTATAATTACATTTTGACCGAAATATAAAAAAAGACAATTTATTTACAGGAAAGCACATCATGTACATTGGGATTCTATTTTTTCAAATTAATCCGCCACGTGAACATGTTGTCAAATGTGTTTCATGGGAATTGAAACTTCACATTGATATGTCACGTGATCGGTGTTCACCTATCAATTTGACTGAATTCAAATGAATATGCATGAAATGTAATTATATATATTTAAATTGAGCCCGGCAGACTCGTTCTGACTCTAATTGCTCCACATAAATTGAAAATGAGGTCCGGACTCTTTCTGGTTAGTGTGTAAAGTTTCATTAATTGAAAGTGAGACCCAGACTCGTTCTGACTCTTATCACTTCATATATACTGAACATCAAAAGAAACACACCACCAACATGTATTTCTTTGCATCTTAAAATTCAAAAGCAAATATCTCTTCAAATACTTGTTAGAACATGTTGAAATCTTTACAAGTTGTTGCTGTAATCATTCTTACAAAATTCTGAAAAAATGAAAGAATTATGATATCTCATTTATAATTTCTCAAAAAAAATCACTTTTTCACCAAAAAATGCAAAAATGACGCAAAACAATGAAAATTCA
>MJUU01016166.1:649-30346 GCA_002080025.1 Modiolus philippinarum | reverse complement strand
AAGTCAGTTTGAGTTTTCACATCAATTTTGCGAACAAGTAGGGACGGGCGAAACATCATTTAGGGTCCACTCTTGTTTTGATTTGGCGGACCATACATGATCCCCCAGCTATCAAAAATTCAGTACAAGGACCATAAGAGCTACAGTTCCACAGCTACTTCCTTTTCACCTCAAAAGGTGAAAGGAGGCAAATCGGTGTGTCTATAGGATGTCGGCGACATTCCCTCTCCAAATCAATCCGAGTTACCTCCATCCCCCAAACTATTGACCAACCAAATTCGGGGTGGGGCTTGCTTGACCTTTTCAAAAAGGGAGTGTGTCGTTAAATACTGTAAACTTAACCTCCTCACCATTCTTCTCATGAGTGGATATTTCTAACAATTGATGGGGTATTTCTATTTAACTAATAGAAGTTACATAATTCTACATAATGGTCGTAAATCAGCTTTTTTTATTTTGTGGATTATATTTAATCAGCATTGTTCATTGGAATATTCCACTGATTAAATATAATCAGAGTGTTTAGTGAAACATGCAAAGCGATTAAATATAATCAGAGCGTTTAGTGAACATGCAAAGTCGATTAAATTTAATCCGTCGTTTAGATCCTTGTTGATTAAATATAATCAGTCGTTACTAGTGACAGAGATTGCTTACATACATTGCATCAATTATGTTTCATGATTTTCGTTGTGCAAAATCTATAAGATCTCAGCTGATTAAATTTAATCTTCATGTTTGATATGACCTTCCATGAAGTAGGTATGAAATACTTTATATGATTAAATATAATCCACTCTCGCTAACGCAAATTTGTTAAACACCTATCTGTTTTTGCAACAAATATATGACATGTTTATCTTTGTTTCACAGAATGATCTTGTCAAGGAGATTTCAACGTTTAGAGGCAGCTTCTTATATGACTGATCATTTATGAAGCATTATATGTACACTTGAAATTGGCTCAAAATGTAACTATAGTGCCATATCATGATCACTCATTACTTCATCAGATTGCAGGTGAATTGTCCGAAAATTCAACAAGTGAGACTATCAAAGGAATTTGAGTAAATCTCATATCAGAAAAGACTTTGTTATTTGTAAAGATGGTTACTACTTCCCATATACAAACACCAATGCATTTGGTGGAGAAGACATAGAAAAAGCGATTTCTGAGAACAGGGATCTGAGTCAATATCGTTGTTTGCCACAAGAAACGAAAACACTTCAAGAGGAAAGCTATCGTAATGACGAATTGTATTCGTAAGTAAAACATAATATGCGAGCTCGAGTCAGAACATAAATACCATTCTCTCGAATTAATTTATTTAGTGTGGGGATGACAAAATCTTTATGGGACAATAACTTCACATGGAAATACTTTTCTATGACCTTTTTTCTACAGTAAAGCTACGATAAATTTATAGTATTAATGATAAAAGAAAAAAATTGGCAAATGAATATTGAATCCAGCAAACAGGAAGGGAGAGCAAAATGGTATATACATGCCTATACCCTTTATTAAGCCAGTAATTTTGTCAGGCGCTCTGGCGGGGTATGCAAGGTCTGCACGTGGTTTCACCTGACATACTGCCAATAATGTGCTAGTCTAAGGCGTCTCTTCTCATTTGTTAATATCTTTCTCATTTGTAGATGTCTCTTCTCATTTCAGACATATAATTTCCATAACGAGAACTAGTTGATTATGAAATTTCTCACATCGAGTTAAGTAAATTTTGCAAATGTTTGAAAGCGAGGCTTGCAGGTTTATTTGAAAATTTATTTATCGAGATGTGAGAAATTTCATAATTAACGTGTTTAAGTCCTCTAGTGACTGGACGAAAAAGCACCGAGGATTGTATTCCGAATAAATTTGGCGGGAAATTTCACGAGACTTGTTCTAATCTCTAGAGAGGAGAACAAATGTTTCCACACCATTCAGGAAATGTGAAAACTGGAGAGAAATTAGAGAAAGCTCCAATCGGATCACCTTCGGCCATTTCCGCCTAAAGTTCGGAAAGTGACCACTTTCTTCGACTTGACGGAAATAGCCGAGTGATGTTCCGATTGAGAAAGCTCTATTCATTTCTTGTTGTCTTCTAATTTGTATTACTCATTTAGTGGTGTCTCTTCTCATTTGTGAGAGTCTACCGTCAATTGTTTTAGGATGTGTATTCGACTTCTCATTTGTAAAAGCTTCTGTTTATTTATTGGTGTCTCTACTTATCTTTTTGTTTCTTATCATTTATGGACGTCTTTCTAATTTGAGTGTGTGTCTTCTCATTTGTTGATGTTTCTATTTATTTATTGGTGTTTACTCATTTGTTGATTTTTTTCTCTTCATATTTGTGTCTTTTCTTATTTTTGTGTATGTCCCTGATCATATGTTGGTTTCTCTTCTCATTTGCAGGAGTCATTTCATTTGTAGGTATATTTGCTCGTTTGTTTGTGTATCTGTGCTCATTATTAGATGCTTGCTCATTTGTTTGTGTCTCTGTTCGTTTAAAGATGTCTATTCTCATTTGTATTTGTCTCTGCTCATTTATAGATGTCTTTACACATTTGTTGTAAAGGGTGAAAGAAGATATTCATATTTAGTGATAGGTAAAGATGGGGCCTATTTTGTTTAACATCACACTGATTCACACAAAAAGTATACAGAAGAGGATGTCATCGCAATGCTGGAATTCTTGATTGATAACATATTTATAGAATTTCGAGGGCAAGTTTTCCAGCAGACAATAGGGATGCCTATGGGGACTAACTGTGCGCCACTTTTAGCAGACTTGTTTCTTTATTCGTATACAGCCATGTTCATACAAGGGCTAGTTCAGAAACAAGAGGCTCTCATGAGCCTGTATCGCTCACCTGGGCCACGGCTGAGATATGTAGTTAAAATAATCCCAATGTTTTCAGGGCATTATTTTCAAATTTGTTAAGAGACATTGATGTTATATTACCTTAAGTTTAAGGTAGCTATTTTGGATTTGAGTGCAGTTCTACTGTCACCTTTCTTGAAGGGGACCATTGAGTCTAATTTTGGTTCCAATTGACTAAATATTTTCAGAGGAGAAAATCTTTAAATGCTTTACGATAGGCTTCCGATAGCTCTCAAGGTTAAACTATGTTCCCCACAGGCCATCTTGAATGCAATGCAGACAAGCCAGGCAAATTTTTCAAACGGGAACAACTATGGCCCATTGTGGCCAAGTATGTTTTCATTATTGGCCAAGTAATTTCAGGAGAAGATCTTTTAGTGTTTTTCCAATGGGTCAGATGTTAAATCTCTTCCCTGCTGGCACCCATCTTGCATAAACTTTCATAAAGCATAGACTTGAAAAACAACTCTTCAGCAGAGCGGCAACCTAAAGACTGTTGTGGCCAAGTTTGGTTCCAATTGGCTGAAAAGTTTCAGAGAAGATCTTTGAATGTATTTTCCCATAGGGTCCATTGTTAAAACCATGATCCCGCTGGCGGCCATTTTGGATATAGCGCGGATCTGAAAAGCAACTTTTTTGTAGGGGACCATCTACGACTATTGTGGCCAAGTTTGGTTTTAATTGGCCCAATAGTTTCAGAGGAAAATATTTTTGAAAGTATTTTCCCATAGAGACCAATGTCCAAACTATGATCCCCGCTGGCGGCCATCTTGGATATAGCGCGGATCTGAAAAATAACTTTTTTGCAGGGACCATCTAAGGACTATTGTAGCCAAGTTTGGTTTTAATTGGCCCAATAGTTTTAGAGGAGGAGATCTTTGAAAGTATTTTCCCATAGGGTCCAATGTTAAAACTATGATCCCCGCTGGCGGCCATCTTGGATATAGCGCGGATCTGAAAACAACTTCTCTGAAGGGGACCATCTAAGGACTATTGTGGTTAAAGTTTGGTTTTAAGTGGCCAAGTAGTTTCAGAGGAGAAGATCTTTGAAAGTATTTTCCCATAGGGGCCAATGTTAAAACTATGATCCCCGCTGGCGGCCATCTTGGATATCGCGAGGATCTGAAAAACAACTTGTTTGCAGAGGACCATCTAAGGACTATTGTGGCCAAGTTTGGTTTTGATTGGCCGAGTAGTTTCAGGGAAGAAGATCTTTGAAAGTATTTTCCGATAGGGTCCAATGCTAAAACTATGATCCCCGCTGGCGGCCATCTTGGATATAGCGCGGATCTGAAAAACAACTTTTTTGCAGGGGAACGTGGCCAAGTTTGGTTTTAATTGGCCAAGTAGTTTCAGAGGGGAAAATCTTTGAAAGTATTTTCCCATATGGTCCAATGCTAAAATTATGATCCCCGCTGGCGCAACTTGGATATCGCGAGGATCTGAAAAACAACTTTTTTGAAGGGCACCATCTAAGGACTATTGTGGCCAAGTTTGGTTTCAATTGGCCAAGTAGTTTCAGAGAAGAAGATCTTTGAATGAAAAGTTTACACCGGACGGACGACGGACGGACGGACGACGGACGAAAAGTGATGGCAAAAGCTCACCCTGGCTATAGCCAGGTGAGCTAAAAAGACAACAAGCTAGCCAAGTCCTTTAATTTCAGCTTCCGTTATATAGATGATGTTCTTCCATTGAACAATCCTCAATGTAAGGATAACCTTCATCTTATACACCTGAATGAACTAGAAATTAAAGAGACCACTGATACACCATCGTCAGCATAATACCTGGACCTATACCTCTACATTGACAACTCTGGACGTCTGAAAACAAAACTTTACGACAAGCGTGATGATTTCGACTTTCCAATAGTGAACAACCCGTTTTTGAGCAGTAATATTCCCACATCTCCGGCATATGGCGTGTACATTTACCAACTCATTCGCTATTGCCGTGCCTGTAGTTTGTACAGCGATTTTGTCAACAGAGCGAAATTGCTGTCTCAAAAACTTATACATCAAGGGAATGTTCAGTCACTGTTGCAATTGTCTCTACAGAAGTTTTACGATCGTCACCACGATTTGACAGACCGTTACAATATTTCTATTTCACAAATGATAATAGATATCTTTGGGTAGATCCAGAGTTATTACCGGACTGACTAACACCGACTGTGACAAAACCGGACTTTCCACTGACAGTGTGACGGGTGCCACGCGTGGAGCAGATCATGCTTACCCTTCCGGAACACCTGATGATACACCCGGTTTTCAGTTGGAGTTCACGCTGTCAGTGCTTTAGTTTTTTATGTTGTCTTGTATATCACACTCTTTTTAGTTTTGTCTATGTGGTACCGAGTTCTCCTGAGTATTGTCTAAATACTTAATAGATTATCAAAAGCTTTTCATACTTCTTCATGGTACTGTTTGAGGGTTAGAGAAGTAACACGTACCATGGATCTTATTGGTTTTGTCTATAAGGGTTAGAAAATGACATTTACCAATCAGCCACCAAACATATCTTTCAACATCATATTCTAGCTGGCTTAATTGTGACGGGTGCCATGCGTGGAGCAGATCATGCCTACCCTTCCGGAGCACCTAATAATACCTCAGTTTTTGTAGGGATTCACACTGGTAGTGCTTTATGTGGCGTTCTTGTTCATTTTGTTATTTTGTTTAGTCTTTGTCATACTGTCTAGGTTCGTGTTGGATATGATTTGCCGTAATTTTGGATTTGCGATTTTGGAATTCCCCCTTTTCTCTGTCTTGCTCAAGAATCCAGTTCTCCTTCTTACTGGTATTTTAGGAGATCACAATTACACAAGAGTTCCTATTTCGAAAGTCACATATTCGCTATTTCCATTTAAAGTGGGCTTTTATTTACGCTTCATTTTCGAAGACAATACTTGCATCTGCAACAAGTCTTAAGCTTCCGGATGAGTTGTTATGGAACTTTCAGAAAGTTTTTTTATAAAATGCGATTTTAGCTTAAATAGCTGAACCCATTCACATATTTACAGAGTAATTACAAATATCTCTAAAAAATAACATATAAATTTATGTATTTTATGTGTGTCTTTTGTATTAAAAAAGAACATCTCCAAAACTGCATAACGTCTGTTGGTTAAATAAATGATCACATGGCTGTTCTCAAATCGATTGTAAGAAAGTGATTAAATAAAATGCTACTATTATTAACAGAGATGTTACTTTTTTTTTATTTACTTATTTATTTGTTTGTTTATTTCTAGGTGGCAGGACGAGGATAATGAATGGAACATCCATAGAAATAAATATTGATTGATTGATTAGTTAGAGTTTTACGTACAGTGAGCAATATTTCGGCTAAGTTATCGACAATATATTTGGCCAGTTTGGAGGACTTATTTTTAACAAAATATCGGAATTCCTATGGGCACAAACTGTGCACCCCTCCTAGCCGATTTGTTTCTCCATTCTTATGAGACTGATTTCATCGAAAGACTACTTCAAAATAAAGATAAAAAACTGGCTCAATCCTTCAATTCAAGCTTCCGTTATAAAGATGATATTTTGTCACTAAATAACCCTTGCTTTGGTGATTTTCTTCATCTGATCTATCCAAAAGAGCTCGAAATTAAGGAAACTACAGACACTTCCACATCGGCCTCATTTGTTGACCTTCATCTTATAATTGACAACAGATGTAGACTTCAAACTAAGCTGTAGGACAAACGCGATGACATCACTTTTCCAATAGTCAACTTCCCCTTTCTTTATAGCAACACCCCAAAAGCGCCGGTATACGGAGTTTACATCTCCAAGCTCATTAGCTATTCAAGAGCCTGTGTTCGATACAGTGATTTCCTTGATAGAGCCCGGTTGATCACAAATAGGCTACTTCAACAAGTATGTTTCCCAAAACTTGAATTCATCCCACAAGAAGTTTTACGGTCGACATCACAATCTTTTGGACAGCAGGGGATATCTGTTTCCTAGATGACAACAGATATTTCCCTTTAAAGCTTAATTGTTGTTTCCTCTCACGGATTAAAGTTTACTACCGGATTTGACATGTTCAACACGGCGGGTGTCTTATAAGAAACAGGAGATGCTTACTCTACCGGTGCACCTGATCTCACCAATGGTTTTTATTGGGTCTGTGTTGTTCATTTGTGTGTGTGTGTGTCTTCATTTTTCTTTTCTGTGTCGTACTCATGTTGTGTCTCTGTTTCTTTGTTTGTTGTTTCCGATGTTGCCATTGTCCTTGGATTATTCGTTTTAGATTGACGGTTCGGTTTTCACTTACTTTAAGACGAAAAAAAATATAAATTCCAAAAGGTTATGAGAAGAAAGAAGAACAACCGGGATAAAAAGTTTTTATTGTCACTAGGAAAAGGGGAAGCATACATACATAGCATAGGGGCAGAGATATTATACGACCTCCCTCTGAACAAATGAAAGCATATGATGTAAATGTACACGGAAGGGTTGCGCAAATGGAAAAACGCCTTTGTTGTTGTATTTCGTCTGTAAGTCATCATTAGGCCTTCAACAATGAGAAAACAAACATAATAATCTAATATTAATTTCAAGAGGTCCCATAACCGAAGTGCGCGGAATTCTAGATCCCTGTATTTCGAACACCGCTAGTTCCATAACATCTCTTTTGTTCATGGGTGTGGAATCGCTAGAAAACATAAAATATCAGGCAAATTCTCCAAGTCAGCTCATGTACTGAGAAATATTAAATGATCTATAAACTGCCCCTGGTGTGTAGTTAAGTTTCTCTAAGCATTTTGTCTACAATGATTCGATCCAAGGATTCCTTTTATGACCTGCTTATCCCGTAGATAATAGAGCATTCCTCTATCCACCACCTGGGAACTCGCTCTTTCAATTTATAGATCTTTTTGATTAATTCTTCTCTGTCAGCTGTTATACGTCTTCCGATATCTGTATATCCAATATTTTTATTGTATCTGCATTGAAGAGACATAATTTATCAAATGACCATATGCAAAAAGTAAATTTACAGTAAATTTGGTAAATTTTGTTATTTGTTTTGTAAACTATTTTGTAGACACGACTGGCGGTCGACAGAATGCAAGTCGACAGAGAAAGCATCTCCTGCAATGTATGCATGACCTGTCATAACAAAACTGGTTTCTAAGTAGAGGCTAACAAGGGCCTGTATCGCTCATATGCCCTTTTAAAGAGATAAAGTTGATCTTTTGTCGTTAATTAAACATAAAATAAAAGAAATGTAGATTAGGAGTTAGAAGAGGAGGCTTTTCAACATTTTTTCGTATACAAACTTAAGATTACAGTGAACAAGTTTGGTTCATTTCGCCGCCTAGTGGTTACAGTGTGAACTCCCATGAAACTGTGGGTGACATCAGGTGCTCCGGAGGGTACCAAGTCTGGCTGTCCCAAGTTCCTATCGTTGTTTACGTTTGTCTTTTGTTTTTTTTCTTATTCTGGTTTTCTCTTGTGGAGTTCCTTGGTATATTTGTGGCATGTGACTATGTCTATCGGCCATTGTAGGTGTTTCCTGTTATCCTTTTATTCTAAATATATGATTAATAATTGATATACATATATATCAAACGTTGTCAAATATAGAATATCAATAGTAAATGTAAGGCAACTAGGCAAGTGTTGTTCATCCTAAACACAGTTCATAACACTGTTCATATTTAGGTTTTACTGTACACTGCACTAATTTTGTTAGAATTAAAATGTATTCAGGGTTTGAGTTGTGTATTGTTAACCATCCGTACAAGTAATAACCGGAAGCGAAGATTGTTTGTACCTCCAGTTGATGGGATAGTTCCTATCCAGGAAAAGATTAAAACACTTTATGAAAAGGGCTATAGATACAAAATATAATTGCGATATTTAACTGTAATGCTAAAACACTTTATACAACATCAAAAGCTTTTCAGTCCAGAACACGGTATCGTTTTCACCATTTTCCGTCTTGAACATGATCAATTTTTGAATGGGGTCATCCACACAAATGTACCAAACTTTTGGACGAGTTCCCCTACTGGCCTAATACCAAAGTCATGACCATAAAGAAGATTTTTTTTTTTAGTTTTAACTACTTCATCAAGGTTTTATGATGCTTAGCTGCGAAACTAGAATATTGCTTGAACCAGGGAACTGTATAGTTCCATGATTGAATGCTTCATGTCTCAGTTTTCATGAAACATGGAAAATAACCACTAGATACAAAGTACANAAAAAAAAAAAAAAAAAAAAAAAAAAAACAGAACAAAGGACTTGACATTTAAACATTATAATATGACCATCCAACCCGCGACATTAAAGGATCCAATATTACATTCAAATATCTTTAGAAGCCATCATCTTGAAATTATGGTCAACACGACTTCAAATAGTTGCAGTAACCCAAAATAAGGTTCAATCTGGCTCACTGATTTCCGAGAAGAATATTAGAATATTATCTAACTTAACCATCTTTCAAATGGGTCCAATATGTTTAACTAATAACGGGTCTGGCGACCATCTTGAATTTTGACATTGACATCGAAACAACTATTCTTGAGAAGGTGTGTTTTCATTTGGCCCTTTTGTTTCTGAAAATAAGTTATTAACGGTAGGATCAAATTCAAAATCTTTCTTGGTCGTCCTTGTTCATTTTTTGATGAGCACAAAGTCGTTATTATATTATACTTGTACCAAGACTGCTATTTCAATTTCGCCCAGTATTCACATTTTTTTTAGGAGATGCTTTGCCGCCGAACAAGCAAATTGGACGACGGTCGCATTTAATAACGACTATTACATTAAACTACCTTTAGACATAGTCACAAAACAACAAACAGACATCTAAAATAAACTTTCATGTACATAGTGGACATTACTAGTATATGTGATTGACTCATTAAGTGATTATTTTTAACAAAAGAAATGGAACTCTTCATTAAACGAAACAAAAAAGGTCTACTTAGATTGTGTTCCTCAGTAACAAATTCCAAAAAAGTTGTATCTAACTAGAAAATCGTGTATTTCATTTAGGTATAGCTCATTGTTGAAGGCCTCATGGTGACTTCAAGATGAAGAACGACAATTAAAGCTTTGTTCCTTTGCTTGTTTGTACCATGTATTTGTAGAGACTTTGTCTCATGTGCATTTACTCCATATCCTTTCATTCACCATAGAAAAATAATTTAAATGTTCGCCGTTTGATTGTAAAGTTTGTAATTAGTGCATAAATTGCGGTTTAAGTGGATTGAATTGGGCGTCTTATCGTTTTGGATGAATCGAATATACATCTCTGGATTTTCTCCAAAATTGGCATACTGATTCATTAAGAAATGATCAATACATGTGCAAATTTCATTTTCGCCCTTCCACGTAATTTCCCAGAATAAAACCCCAAAGTTAGTGGATTCTGCTACAATACTGGATTTATTTTTAGAAATGAAATCGAATTTACCTATTTACGTCATGATTATAACTTAGAGTCAGAGGTCCATTCAGGTAATAGTAATTTGATTTTTTGTCTATAGTTTTTTTAATGTATCAAATGGAACACTTAACATTCGACTACCGTTCTAAATAAATATCTCGAAACCTTCCCATTAATTTCGTTTAATTTTACCATAATTATATAATAGTTACTTATATAGAGAGAATTATCACAAGATATAGACTGCTCAAGGGATAGCGATATGGACTGACACCTTGATAATGCCCGAGCCGTAGGCGAGGGTATTATCGAGATGTCAGTACATATCGCTATCCCAAGGGCAGTCTATAGCGTGATAATTATCTCTATATAAGTAACTATTGTGTTTATTTTATTGAAGGACATTTACATTTTATTTTTCATCAGTTGAAACCATGTCCTGTTTAAAGTCACTCACATAAAATATACGATATTTTTTTTCCTATCTTTCTTTTTACAATGAAAAAGTCAAACAACCCATCTTTAAATTAAACAAAGCAATTTGTACTATTACTCTATACAACAGTCATTTGAAATTTTTGGAGATCTGTTATTTCTGTATTATATCGCATTTTATTTTGTTAATATTAACTTATAAAAAAAAAAAAAAAAAAAAACAGTTTCATAAAGATTAGAATTAGATTTTATTATAGTCACATTAAACACTTCAATTAGTATGTTTAACTGTGTTGTGAATTCAATTCATAAAGCACTTTTAAAGCTACCGGTCATTATCAGAAAATTGGGACTGGTCAATATCGTGATATTGACTGATAGAGTAAATACCATAGATTAATGAATACCACCTGACCACTTCTACACCAATCATAAAAGATTATTTAAATCTGATATAAAATAATTGGGTATATTGATCCCTGTGAGTGCCTCGGCAGTGTTTAAAAATAACATTTACCGTCAAATAATGAACACAATGGAGAATACCACCCTCTCTTATACCTTGGTAACAAGACATCATTTTGGATCTTGGAAATATACATCTTCGAAATCAATTATTTATATTTCCGCTTGAAGATGAATTCTTTGGCTGTATTTTAATACAGTGATTGTATCCGCCCCGGTATTTTTTTTTGCCTTTTCATAATATTTTCTTGACGCCGGGTTAATTTGTGTGTGGTCGCAGTGAAGACATTTGACATCGACTATAAACAATTAAACTTGCAATAGCAGACTAATTCAGCCTATAGGATCATTGTACCCGATAAAATGATTGTTGGTCAACTGGCGCATTGTTGGTGTGCAATAAACAAGATATGCATGGATGCACTTCATCTTTAACTGCAGAAAAAACATGCTTGCAGTTGGAGTTTACATATGTGTTATTGTCTCTTGTTCATTTACTACATATCCTTTCGTAAAATATTTATCAGAATTTTTTCCGTATATTTTTCTAAAATTACTTCATTATCATGTGTTCTTTAAACTTACGCCTTCTCGTGCAGGAATGAATATAAATTAAGATATTGTCAGTCACGGCCTAATTTCTGTATACCATTTCTCGTAGTAATTTCAAACACTCTTCTGTGTTTTTTTTTTTTTTCACAGAAGAATGGATCAAAAGATGGCATATGATGATCCCAAGCTGTCATGAACAGAAATTAAATGTACGATGTAGGGCGTAGCATTGCGGTAGATTTTTGTAGCTGTACGCAGCGTTTTTCTGTAGGTCACTTTTTTCGGATTGTTTGAGTACAGCACTTTTTTACTGTACGCATTGCTGTAGTGAAACTATACGCATAGTTGGACTAAATGTATTACGAAAACGGTTGATTTATTCTTCATAATTTGGAAAAGATGGATTTTTTCTTCATCTTTTTTTCAATTAAGAGACACCAGAGTGAAGTAAATATTTTTTCAATCGCTATGCAAACATATATGACTTTTAGATTGCGTTAATGTGTTTTAGACTGACAATTCGACTCTCACTTACTTACCATTCTATTTGTTAGGGGAAATAGGCGGTTATATCATACTTAAAACCAAACTCCATTACTTCATGCACATGCTTTTAATAAGTCCTCACTTTTAGTTTCAGTTGGATTGAAATTAGTTCTTCACGAGTTTTCCATAATGTCCAATGTTCGCCACTGCAGTCTATCTTGGATGAAGCCAGGATGAAGTAAGGGCCTGATACTAGTGCCTATAAAGGTTTTTGGAAGTTGCAATCTATGGATAATTATGACTAAATTCAGATGTAACTGGACTGGAGTTTCTAAGAAAATCTTTGGATGTTTTTCATAGGGTCTAATGTTAAACTGTGCCCGCTATGTCTCAGTGAAATCAATTCCGGGCTATTGCCCTCTTGAATTGTCATGAAATGGATAACAACGTCATATATATGCGTATTTGAGAGAAAAAATATACATGCACAAAAATAAAGCATAAATTTGTAAATGTAATAATTTTACACGTTGATGCTATTTTTTATAAGGTACATTTTTGAATAACAAAACAGTTAAAGACTGGTATCTCAGACCATAACCGTTTAGTTGAACCCTCAAGCCATACCGTTTCTCCCGGTCTAGCGGCCTCGGCAAACAGTTTGGTCTTCGGGTTTAACAAAGCGGCGGACTTGACAGAAACAATTTTAAAGGGATCACCCAAGGACAATTATGACCACTTTTGGTTCAACTTTGCCGAGTTGTCTCAGAGGAGAAGATCTTACGACGTATGCACGACAGATGCCAAGTGAAGGCAAAGATTCACTTTTGCATAGACAGGGGAGCTAAAACGTTGACTTAAATTCCTGCTTCAAGTTAAATAAAGCCATTTGTTTAACTCGAACAAGGTTTAATGTCTTCCTTAAATTTAATTTGATGGGTGGATTTCCAGGTGATGGAATCACCCCCTTTCGGGACATCTTTTTTAAAATTACGTGCAATCCTGAGAAATTACAAGGCAGTTGACAAAAAGTAGCCAAAAATAGTCTGGAACCCCTGTTTCGAAGGCTAGATCCGATCGTGAAATTTATTGTTGAATATTTTTGCTAATTAGATAAGTCTGCACATAGGTAAATGTTTTTTTTTTATTACGTTATGCTTATATTTGCAATTTGTGACGTCATAAGTCTTATAAAGCGCCATTTTTAAATAACACGTGTTAACACACTGGAAAAAATTGAGAAAGATTGGGCTGTGTTACCTCTTTTTTATCTTTTAAATTCAGATGTCTTCTTATTTTTGTTTTTATTTTGACTGTGCCCAATTCAGGTGGTTAACCACTCTTTTGACAGTTGTATTTTTGACATATAATTATATATGTAATATACATGTAATTATATGTCTCTGCCACCGCAAAACTTTTTCGTTGTCATTTGACATTTTTATGTGGTTTTTAGCTCACCTGGCAAATTGGTTGCAAGGAACAATATCAGCTATTTTTATTTATGTTGAAGTGTTAAAATCGATTATTTGAAAGCCCAATATGTTCAGACTTGAAATATTGGAATCGACTGCCATCAATCGCAATCATAATCGGTCTCATTTGAACAGATTGTGATAGGTCGCATTCTTATTTCAAAGTGTTTCGATTATATTGCAACGGTCAAGCGAGTGGCAGAAGTTTCATTTCAAAGACCCCATGCTGACGTCCTAAAAGACATAAGTGCGCAAATGAAATGCAGCCGTCAATCAATCGACAATGTGTAAAGTGTGTTTCTTGTCCTTTTCCCCAGGCAGTCTTTTTGAATGCCGGCTTGGGTTGTAAAATTACATCTCGTTGAAATGAAACTTTTGCAACTCGCTTGACCGTAGCAATATCTGTTTACGGGGTAATCGTCTCTTTGAATCGACCTTTTTAGACACTTCTTTTATGGGACCAAAAACAATCATTAGAACATAATCACTCCTCCTTTACCAATGACAAATCTTCATCTGGAGCTTTAATTCTCATAAACTACACTTTTCTACGTCATTATAGAAAGCTGTAGGACATTGTGGACCATCTGACCGAAAAGAGATTTAAACCTAGGGCTATGCTTATAATTGTTAGTAATGGCAACTTCCTGTCATCACAAACTGAAGTGTAACTTGAATAATAATGATAATAATAATATGTTTTTTATTTTGATAATAATATAAATATATTTAGTTTGGATGATCATTTTTCGCATCCATTTTGCTTAAAATTCACTTCAAAAATGAAATACATTGATTTTTAGGCAAGAAAAGTTCGTTTAAAATTTTCCTTTCTTTCCTAATAATTGTTCATTCAATTCTCAATTGTGCGTAATACAAGCTTTACAGGTATATGGTTATTCAAGCGTTACTGCCTAGGACAACTTGTGAAGTGACATGTAAAGAATTTCTGTCTCATTAGTTCAATTGTTCGTACTTGATTACACAAATGATTGAATTAAATCAAGTCATAATTGATTTTTAAAATATCCTATATAATGTCTTGAAAGTGTGATTATATTCTAAATTGGTCAATGATTTTTCAATGTTTTATGTACTATAAACCACTCGGCTACGCCTCGGGCTTTATAGTCCATAACATAGCAATCGATTTACTGACAGGGAAACACTTTTGACCACTTGTTACAGACATTGGTCAAGTTAATTCCATATCTTATTTGTATGATAGAAAAGTACATGTTATTGCAGTTAGAGTTAACATATGTGTTATGGTCTCATGTTCATTTACTTCATATCCTTTCGTAAAATATGTATATGATTTTCAATGATCCAAGTTAAATAAAAAGCTTAATCTTCAGTAATAAAGCAAAAAAAGTTGAAATAATCATACTAATAGATAGTAAACAAGCGACATGTTTGAATAGATTTATCACTTTCAATGAATCAAAATAAATATATTGATAGCAAAAATGCGTACAGTAAATTATCATTGCACAGCAACTATGCGTACTGTTTCACTCCAACAATGCGACAGAAGTGACCTACAGAATTTCTCTGCGTACAGTGGGTAAAATCGTTTTGAAAAAACGGAAAGAATACACTGTTTCATTTTTTAACTAAATTCAAATTCATGAAATTGAGGTTTAATGGTTCAAATAACACCCAGAAGTAGCCAATCAATCAAAAAAAAAGAAAAAAAGGTAGCCTTTCAGGATATCTCCTTTTACATCATCAAAAGCTATCATTATTAAAAATTTACAAGGGGAAAACATATCTACATACAAAGATGGAACCATAGTTAAAAATTATCTCCATTTGATGCTTTAAAGCATATTTACTTTCTAAGTAAAAATACAGTTCATTCATGCATATCTTGTTTATTGCACACCAACAATGCGCTTGAACAGTGATCCTATAGGGTGCAATTGTAAACTTTTATTTTGTAAATGTTTTACTAAATGCATCGTTGCTTTGTGAATTATGTACCAGAACAAGCTTAATATCCAGCCGTAACTATGCACCATCACCAGACGGCGAATTTCTAATATATGGCCAATGAAGTAGACGCCCACGTCATTAGCATGTTTAGAAGGGAGATAATTTCACACAATGACTTTTCGGACTGCTTAGACATGCAAAAACCATAAATTCCGGCGGTGTCGTCAATTTTAATTAAAAAATTAATAAAAATCAAAACGAAATATTTAAATATACCTAGCAGTACAACTTATTTTAATAATTGAAACATTTTTTCCTGGATCGCGACCTGCGTTATTAACTTATATAACTATAGCCAGGGTGAGCTTTTGTCTACACATGGCGTCCGTCGTTAACTTTTTATTCAAAGTCCTTCTCTCCTGAAAACACTGGGTCTTTATGTTTGCATACGAAAAAATGTTGAAAGGCATCCTCTTCTAGATCCTAACCTACATTTTTTATATTTTATCCTTAATTAACGACAAAAGATTATCAAGTTTAGCACAACTTTATCTCTTAAATAGGGCAAATGAGCGATACTAGCTCTTGTTAGTCTCTACTTATACACCAGTTTTGTTATGACAGGTGATGCATTCACTGCAGGAGATGCTTTCTCTGTCGACTTACATTCTGTCGACCAGCAGTCGTGTCTTTGAATTACAAACTAGTTTACAAAACCAAATAACAAAATATACCAAATTTACTGTAAATTTACTTTTTGTACTTTTGCATATGGTCATTTTGACAATTTATATCTCTTCAATGCAGATACAATAAAAATATTGGATATACAAATGTCAAATAGCTGATAGAGAAGAATTAATCAAAAGGATATAAATTGAAGGCTAAAATCATCTAAGGACAGAGCTGTGCATGGGGGAGATACTCCTATATTTTCAACAAAATGGTCTAATTAAGATATTGCTAGTTTCCAAATAAATGGTTCTTCGGGCCAGCACTCTCAGGAAGTAACAGCCCAACAGCAGTGGCATCCACCCAGCGGAAATAAATAACAAAATACCGAAGTACCTGTAAATTTTTGCAGGAAATTCAGATGTGGAACGCCCTGGCTGCAAACCATTATAGACAAGTTTTGCATTCTACCGTCATATTAACGTATATATTAATGTCAAATTATATTTCAACGACACAGCCAAAGATGTTTTCCTCTGAAACTGCTGAGACAAATGGAACCAACATATCTTGTCCTTTACAGCAAAAGTTTGTTTTCTATTCCGGATATGACTTTACTATACCGGATTTTTTTAAAAAGACAGAATTAAATGATTATTCTTCTGGTGCATCTCAACTCACCCATAGTTTTTATTGGGTTCGTGTTGTTCATCTGTATGTGTGCCCTCATTTGTCTTTTCTATCCCGTACTCATGTCGTGTCCTTGTTTCTTGGTGTTAACGATGTTGTGCCTGGATTTTTCGTTTGTATCCTGACAGTTCGGTTCACACTTACTTGGCCACAACAGTGTTTGGGTGGTCCCCAGGAAAATAGTTGTTTGTTTTTTTCAGGTCATCACTAGTAGTATAATTAGTATATGGGGATAGTTCAGGTCGTATTTGTGGTGTTAGAGTGTGTGATTGAGCAGTACCCGACTTCCAGTCTACAGCTAGGGACACATGCACTTCCGGTCGCGCATGCGCGCTCCAATATCTTCCCATAAGGGTGCAACACACAGTTTTATTCGCAACGTCGCACAAGTAGGGGCTATTAGATAATCCCCCGTTTCCAATGAATGCATATCATGTTTCCACCTATGATATCTATATATCAATGGAAAGCTAAAATGATGAATTTTACAATGAATTAAAGTTCATGTCATATTTCAGTTGACATTAAAAGTCTTCTAAAGTTACGAAGCTCCAGATAAAAATTAGATCACTTTCACCTACATTTCATGCATGAGTGACTCAGGTATAAGTTTTTGTAAGAGTCCAGATCTGGGATACTACAAGTCGTAGAGGAAAAATATTTTGTATGTAGATGCGTGTTGGAAAGTTAGGAAGCTCCAGATGAAAATTGAGTCACTTTGCCCTACATTTCATGCATGAGTGACTTAGGTTAATGTTTGTGTTACAGCCTTGATTTTAGGTCGTAGAAGAATAATATTTTTATGTAGATGCATCTTGTAAAGTTATCAAGCTCCAGATAAAAAATTAGGTCAGTTTGACCTACATTTCATGTATGAGTGACTAAGGATAAAGTTTGTGTTACAGTCTGGATTTTAGATACTACAACTTGCAGAAAATTAATCTTTCATCAGTAGATGCATATGCTTTTGGTATGAGGCTCTTGATTGAAATAAGGTAACTACATTTCTTGCATGACTGTCTCAGATTTTAGTAACAAGCCAGATCTTGAATGGTACAACTTCCTTGAGTGCTTATATTACTAGACAAAAATTCAATAAACGGGCGAGGAGATTAGCTGTCGTTTCCGACTGCCCCTTCTCTTGTTTCGAGTTCATTTGGGTATATAAGATGAAGGTTATCCTTAAACTGAGGATTGTTCAATGAAAGAACATTTCTCAAGAACAAGCACATCATTAATGAAATGCTATAGAGAGCATATATCTCTCGCACGGTGAATCTTTTTACGGGACTTCACACTCGGCAGGAGAGACACTATACCCAAGAAGGCCGTCAGCAGGAAACATAGTTTTAACAACTAACCTACGGAAAAAAGACATTAGCCCTGTCCTTAATAAACTGGAGTTTTCTATGTATCATGTGCGTTTTTTTCACATGTACATTCACTCCATCTCCTTTCATAATTTTCTATTCGAAGATCTCTTCTGAAATAGCTGAGGAGTCAATTTGAGAGTTCACACTGTTAGTGCTTCAGTTTTTTTTGTGTTGTATATGTAGTAGTTGTGTGTTTTGTGGGCATGTAGTGTCTTTGGTCTTCCGTCTTCTGGTGTTCTTACTTTTGCCTTGTCTCTGGACTTTGATTTATGTTATCTTGTGCTTTGTTCCTTCGGTATTCTACTGTCGTTAATTTGGAACCTAACCCTGCCACAAAAGTGTTAAGATGGTCCCCTGAAAATGGGGTATTTTTCAAGTCCATGACCAAATGTTGTTACTTTGTTGCCTATCCGTCCGATACAACAAGGCTGCCAGCAGGGAACTTACTTTTGGATCATTTTGGAGATGCATAGAAGCTGTTGAATACATTCAAACAAATATATGACATGAATGTCTGAAATCAAGTATGAAGTGTTAATCAAGAAGGCAGGTAGTAGGGAAAAATGGTTAAATGTTGAAAGGTTGACATTGCGGTGACGTACCTCAAGTTTAACATAAAAGTTTATTGGTCATGGTTCATGTGACCAATACATGCTCTTGAGAGCCTCTTATTGCAAATTTTAAAAGTTAGAAAAAGTTATTTTTTTCTCCATCTTTAAGAATCATTTACCCTGTTAGACATGGGTACAGGTCAACTCGTACCTTTGCTAACTCGTACCTTACCAACTCGTACCCATTTTCTATCATCTCGTGCCCTTTTCGCAATTTATAAAATTATAATTTATTACTTTTTTTCTTTGATTTGGTTGTGTAAAAATATTGTACACTTCTGAAACCACTTTTAATTTGATGATTTCCAAAATTTCGTCCAGGGTACAGGTCAACTCGTACCTTTGCTAACTCGTACCTTACCAACTCGTACCCATTTTCTACCATCTCGTACCCTTTTCGCAATTTATAAAATAATAATTTATTACTTTTTTTTCTTTGATTTGGTTGTGTAAAAATATTGTACACTTCTGAAACCACTTTTAATTTGATGATTTCCAATACATATGCAAAGAAAAAATACTTTTGGTTGTAAAGTACTTTTGGTTGTAAAGTAAAGTTAAAGTTAACTGATACCGTTCTCGCACTGTCGCCAGGTTTTGTGAGGGAGGAAAGCCCGATATTCCATTGTGAAAAATCGGTGAAACCCTCGAGTTTAGGGTAGGCACCTGGAACCAACGACACGTGTGAGGATCGAACCCTCACTGCGGTGTCAGGCCTCGTGATCTTAAGTCCAGCGCCTTAACCACTCGGCCACCCTGCTCCCAAATATATTTGTAACAATTGCTCCATGCTTTTAAAGGAATAATATTTTCGGCGCACTAATATCGAGAAGACTGGACCATTCTGAAATAGGTATTGGCAGGTATTACCCGAAGTCAGATGAAAAAAAGTCTCACTTTGGCTTTTACCATGTGCTTGGACCCCCCTTTTAATTAAAGGAAAAGCATACCCGTAAATGAAATAAATCAACAAAATACCCAAACATGTAATTGAAATATGCATGCATGCATAAATTGCAAAAGAAACATTTTTGTGAAATCGTTAATGTACTGCTAATTAAGAAATAGATTATTGCAAGCGGGCTCTATGCGAATTAGAACATGGGCAGACCTTATATTTGTCAATATTTTATACCGAGCGATAGCGAGGTATAAAATAAAGACAAATATAAGGTCTGACCATGTTCTAATTCGCATAGAGCCCAATTGCAATAATCTATTTCGATTCTAATATATTTAACAAGCGTTTTGAACATTCGAAGTAAATCTTAGAGGGCGGTATTGGGTTTGTTACTAGAATTAAACATACCCAGCTATTGCAGTCATCACGTGACTTACATCTGATCGATTGTTTACCTAATTAGTGTGTAGTAATTACGTTACGATATATGGGGTGTGTCATTATAATTGAATATAACTTACTAAATACAAATAGCACAGCTTATTAACACATATATTTGAAAACTACAGACTTTCCTCTTTTTATTTCTGTTTTCAAAATCAGTTTGGACTGTAAATCTCATGCTTCAAAATCGATTTGAAAATTGGTATGAAAATGTCCCTTGCAATGCATTAAAGTCTATGTTAAATCTAGTAAAATGATGCAAACATGGCACTAAAAATTCTTAATTTTTATATTAAATAATCCTCTGACACCTTATTAACACATCTTTTGCGAAAGATCACACATTATTCTTCCAATTTCATTAATTTATTTCAGTTTGGACTATAAAACTCTTGCTTCAAAATCAATTTGAAAATCGCTTTATTTCTCATCTTTCACTCGATTATCAAACATGGCGGACGGTGAACTGGAGACCTGTCGATCTCGAGTACTCTGTAGACTGGTTTCATATTTTATATTCTCTCTATTTTTATTTTTGAACCATATTTCTAAATAAAAAATGTCTTTTGTGTGTAAGCATGATGTTTTAATTTACTTTTATATTGGTCTCCAAATCGTGTATAGGACATCTTTCAGTTAAATTATTTTTGCACAGGCATTTTGTCAGGTGTACAAGTGTATATGTACATATAAGTGTTGTAGGGAACATCATCAGCCTGTACAGATAAATGATTATGCAATCTCCTAATTTGTTTATTACAAAAAGGGGTAATAAAATACGTGGCCAGTCGATGTCCTGCTGATTACACAGGTTTGCCCCCAGGTGACCTACAGGTAAAGACAAATGTACACCTGCAGTTTTAATTCAGGGAAATGGCCGGTATTGATTTTTGTCGTGAAAAGGGGACTTTTACATATTGTATGCAATATGCTTTTTGAATGAATTTTTCTACATTTTCGCAAGGACATATTGTATCAATGTCACTCAGGGAACTGTATAACTGGGAGGGAATAAAAACGCGGCATACTTCAAAGACAAATCTATCATGCATCTCTGTCTCGGGCGATGTGATAATCACTCCCCGTAGTGTCAGAAGATAATTAATAACTGTTATCGAAATGCGAATATTTGGGTCGTCTCCGCAATCGATTTTATTTTACATTGCACAATTTTGTTAGCCTGGGATCCTGGCGCAAGGTGCAGCGACAGCAAAGCGGCCAGGATCCCAGGCTAAATTTAAGTCACATTAACCCCCAATAATCCAGTCGTTATATTTCACTACATTACGACTCTATATTTTTCAAATGCGCTTTTTTTTCAATTATATGTCTCTGCTTTTTTCCACAACCAAAACATTATATACGAAAAGTTAACTCCAGAAACGCAATGGGAAACTTTATGGAGGGGTTTTCTTTTAATTTTATATGGCTTTTTTCCACACTGACCACGAAAAGATAAAATAAGAAATGCCACGTGGAAAACTTCACTGTCTTTTAGTTTTTGTCACCAGTTTGGCTACCATCGTCAAATGTCATCATCCAGATAGCATATAAATAACATAACAATCAGTGGATATGTCATAATTGAAATCTTCCTACTTAAATTTACGACTATTTTATCTGAACAATTTTGTCAAGTCCTTGTCACATAAATTACGTAATTTCAGGTAGATAACATACACAGGTGTGCCGGATATAATTGACTCCCCGCACATACATATGTGTTGATACCGATACTTTTTAATTAACACAGGTTTGAAATGTATAGCTATATGGTCATAAATTTGTCATTTATTATACTTTTCCATAAACCAGAACAGAAAGAGCGGGAAATTGTTCCGAATGTACAGATTTTTCATTGAATAAAACGATACCGTCAAGTATTTCGAATGAAAGATACAGATCGCTCTGTATCTTAACTTTTAAGCCCTGATGTTTGTGTTTATAACCAAAAGAGTTGAAAAAAAGTCGGCAAAACAATTCTTGTGATATTTCGTTTATAACTTTATAACAAAAAAAATATGCGTACTTGTGGAACTATTTTGTTCATTAACTACCTCGACCTCAACAAGAACAATATGGCCGACCGACAAAAGTTTCTAAAAGATGCCTAAATTTAAAAGTAAGTCAGTCTAAAAAGAACAATCCAAGGACAATGGCAACGTCGGAAAAACAAAGAAACGAAGACATAACATGAGCACGGCACAGAAAAGAAAAAAGAAGATTGTAGCAACAAGCATCATTAAAATTCGGACTAACTAATAGTACCAAACACTAGAATTATATATCGGCTTTTATTATGTGTGTTCAAAAAATGAATTAATTGAATAGTTATTTTTCATTAGAGAAATTCGAGACGGGGTACAAAATGTGAATGACTTCTAAACTGTACAATGCAAATCTAAGTCAAATTTTGTTAATAAAAAATAAACTTTGAGTGATAGCAAAATACTTCAATAAAATACGAGAATTATACAGAGAGGTAGGGAATTTTTTCAGCTTTGAATTGATACTTTTCTTAGATGGTTACATTGAAAACTTATTTTAAAAACTTTAAAAATATACACCCCGCCGATGTGTTTGAAAAATTATGAAAATGACACGTGATGACAAAACCCTAATTTTTGAAAAATAATATTAAATAAGTTAAACACTATATAACAATCATATATAGCTCGAGCATTAGATCTATATTCTGTCTTTCAATGATATTTTTTCCAAATAAATGGTATTTATAATTTAAAAGAAATTTGAATCATTCAGAACTACCAATTATTCTCCTAAAATTCCGAATAAGAAAAATCGAAAAATGGTTTGGAATTGTTCATAAAAATCACCAAATGTTAAATATTCGTGCTCTATAAATATACAAATAAAATATAAAATGGAAAAATAATAACTTTTCTTTTGAGTTTTCCTCTTTAAACTGACATCGATGGGTTATCCGAGCTTTGACGACAATTAATTCACAACTACCATTATCTACTTCAATCGCTAATACACATCACAGGAAGTACTTATCCGTCATGTCTCCGGAGTTTAGTATTGATTTCTACCCGAGACAGACATACTTTATCGCGCTACGGGTAGTCTCCTTTGAACTCGAACTTCGTTTCAAATCCCCGTTGTTATCTACATCCCTGTGTCACTGAATTATAAGATATTATCAGAATATGTAAATTAAGTTTTTAGCAAATATAAGGATATGAAGAAAAAAAAAACATTTATTTAATTCAAAACGTCATTGAATAAGAATTTTATGTATTGTCCGATAATCAGATAAATACCGAGATGTCATCTCATATCACGGTAAATCAGATTGAGTTATCTACCCTAATTATAACCGATAAAGCTGTACATGATATGTCGGAAAACTGCATGCAACACACAAAAATGGACATAGAGAAATCTAAATTCGTTATTTTATTAAAATAAGTTGCTCATAAGCTTATGAATTTATACAAATAATCTAGTGTAAAAGTATAAAATACGGATATTTTAAAATCGAAGCTGGTATAAATGCGAGTTGGTTGTATTGCTGATTTATATGACTGCTTAGTTGTGTTATATTTGAAGCCAAAGGAGAAAAGAAAAGGAATAAAACTCATATTGATAATTTTATTAACGTTAAAAATTAGAATTTTTATATCTAAATTGTAGAGCATGATATTCAATATGAATAAGATTTCATAACAACAACACATTCGTTGCTAGGTCACGGTTATGTCAATTTCAGTTCTGAGCTTTAAATTCAGTAATTGTTGTAAATTTCTATTATTGTCATTATTTGATGGAGCTTTTGGGTGATTCATTGTTTAAAATTTTATTTACACATGAATATTGAGTGAATAAAACGTGAAACTTTACATTATGAATGTCCTTTTGTAAAAGATATACGCATGTGCTGAAAAATATTGTTGGAATTAGTACATAGCTTTGTTTCCAAAGCCAAAGAAGAGGGTCGTATTAGAATTTCTATTTGGTGTTTACAAACAAAGTGTCCATGGATTACAAATGTTAACCCCGAACGAGTACACCTTGCTATTAATAGGTAGGTCAACTCGGGTCATCTATTTTATCAAGTTACTGTCACCTTTAAAAAAGGACAATCCATCACTTAGAAATTTTCACCTGTTGGAAAAAAATTGTGAAAATGCACATGACTGCATACTTTTGTGCATGTCGTAAACGGCGAATTCAACATTTTTCAGATTGGTGTTATAATAAAGCTAAAATCGTAAGATTTCCATTATCTAAAGGAAGTGGGACAGATTTTATAGCAATCACTTTATATACATAGATGACTGAAATCAGAGAACAAAATACAACACATATATATCAATTAAGAATGTTTTCCATGCTGACTTACGATATTTACATAACTTGTTCGTTAGACCTTCTGAAGACCTTTGTAACAGACATTCTAGTTTATCTGAATTTGGCCAACTACAGTAATATTTTGGCAAAAAATAATTTTAACTGGTCTATACGCAGGACAGCCTAAAACAAAGTGGTACTCATTTTCTGTCACTTTCATGTTGCAACAATGACATATGCGCAAATTTCTAGACGTGTTTACAAACGACCTAACTCAATGTTGAGTTTAAGTGTACCACTTTCCGCCATCTAAAAGCCCTGCAGGCTACGCCGTTACAACCACTTGTAACCTACGTTGAAACCACCTGGACCCGGTTGTTCATCTCACGGTTAAATTTAAACCAAGGGTTCAATTCTTAACCCTTGGTTAAAATTAAACCGTCGGTTATTTTCTCTTGGTTAAATTTAACCGCTTGTTAATTTTTTTTAACCAGCGGTTAAATGCTGGTAAATTTAACCCAGGATTAAACCATGGTTAAAAATTATAACAGTGGATTAAATATAACAAGATGGCTGCCAATCGCATCCTTTTTATGGAGCCACCAAATCAAATGAGAAAAGAAAGAAAATTTAGGGGGATTTCGTTAAATGGGTTTACAGATAACGAACTTAGACAAAGGTATAGATTTGGAAGACAGTCTTTAGATTTTTTAACAGAATTACTCAAGGATGATCTGCAAAGATACACCAACAAAAAACCGCAATGACCGTTGAACAACAAGTAAAAATGGCACTCAGGTTTTACGCCAGTGGGTCTTTCCTACAAGTCATCGGTGATACTGTGGGTTTTGACAAGAGTTATGTGTCGAGATGCATTGACTCTGTAACGGATGCCATTTTGGCTAGAAAAGAAGATTTCATAAAGTGGCCAGTTGATACAGAACAAGTTAAGATGGGGTTTTACAATATGGCGCGATTTCCAAATGTTATTGGATGCATTGATTGCACACATATCAGGATACAGGCGCCTTCTGTTGATGAAGCTGCATATGTTAACAGGAAATCATACCATAGCATCAATACACAGGCAGTTTGTGACCATGAAGGTTTGTATTTTCAATTATCCCCCCTTTTTTATAATTTTTTTTTAATTTATTTTATTAAGTGTTTTTGTTTTATTTCGTTTTTTTTTCACTTTTAAAATATTTGAAATCAAAGCAGCGCTTTTGGGGTTCCCTTGAAGATTAATAAATTTGTTGAAAATATCAGAATCTGTATGCCCAACAGTGATCTACAGTTGTATATCAATATGCTAAATTTGTATTAAATTATGTTTGTTGTATGTATGTATGTATTGCTGCAACCCTAATGGGTTTATGTTTTGCAGTTAAATTATATATAAATATACAAATAAATAAATGGATTTTACAAACTTAAAATGTGGGCCTTTATTATTTAAGTTTGGTATGTAATTCATAGTGCATAATGACCCTTAGATAAATAGCAACAATCGATTGTTTCGATTTCTTTAATTTTTGTACTATGAGAATTTTTTTTAACAAAAAATGTCGCTTTATGTCCTCAAATTCTCCCAACATGGTAATGATGTCATAGTTATAAATAGGCATGTACAAGCATGCGTGTGAAATCTCAAAGCGGTATTCCGAAATAAACTCGGTTGCCTCTGTTGGTGCTTCTCGTTGGCAATGTTGGCTACCGAATATATTGATTAAATAGTAAACTCAGAGACGCCCACAATGCGGTCGTTGGCTTCGTTGGCTCACATCCGGGGATTTCGTTGGTTTCGTTGGCTCACGTTGGCAAATGATATTATAGTAAGGAAAGAGTCAGTTGGCTGCCGAACGTACTAAATATAACGTAAAAACAAAGGAAGTTTAGAATGGTGTTGTTGGCACCGTTGGCACCGTTGGCAAATCTACAGTTCGCATTGGTACATGACTATATTACTGCAAAGAATTTCATACCGGACACACAATGATATGTGAGTATTTAGCATTAGATTTATATAATTAGTTTTATAGTAATTTAGTTTAAAAAGGACATTAGATTTGTTTCCGGCAAGTTCCAGATCCGGGAAAGTACCGCATCTTACTTGTCTATACCTATTTCCGCTGAAATGATTTGTATCACATGTGGCAAATTATTTTCATCAAAATATACCCTTAGACGCCATACCCTTGAAAAGCATGATACTCCACTGAAGTATAAATGTGACATATGTAACTTTGAGTTCTCGCGCAGGTTTTCCTTGTATGCCCACAAAAGGAAAAAACATAACTCGACTGTAAAAAATGTTGTGAGTGTGACATGTGCCAAGTCCACAGTGAAACTTGAAACTGAAGACTTGAACAACAATATTTTTCAGTCAACTAGACGTTCTAAATCTCCGGTTGCAGACACACTGTTACAAGAAACGAAGGGTATACAGTTTGGTGAATTTGGAAACAAATATGATAATATTGACACAAGTGATTTGATATCTGAACTTGAAAAGGAGACAGATCTTTTGTTGGTCATTTTTCATAATCATATTCAGGGTCATGACTGGACATCCAATATGTCTATATTATTAAAATGTGTGAAAAGGGCATTTTAAACACAGGTAATCAGTAATGACAAAGGTTGACTGTGTGACAAATGGTCACAGTAACCTTACCCAAGATGTACCTGTGTGCAAAGTTTAATGACCTTACCTTTCATACTGAGATATGAATGAAAAATTGTCACAAACATAGACACCGGGGGTACTCTAATTTTTCTCCTACACTAAAATTCTGTCTTGAAACTAGTGAGTTAATATGAATCTTAAAGGGGAAATCCATTTTTAGCTCAGGTTGTGCAATGGCCAAATTCACATGATTCAACAAGGTAAAATTAGGCCTAAATAAAATGGTGAAAAGGGAAAAATATACGCAATAAAAAATAAGAATAAAGAAAAAAGAAAGAAATACTGATTCAAATTTTCAGTCTTACGCTCTTTTAGTGTGGGGCAAACTATGGTCACATCTCAGTGGGTCGGCTTAATCTCTTTATGAAAATCATAGTGGTTTTTCCTTCCGTTTGTCCCACAGTTTAGGCAGCAGGGCCTAAAATTTTAGCGAGTATTTCTCTCTTTTGGGATTTTTAACTGTTTTTTTTTATTTTGTATATTTTGTTCTTTTTTGTCATTTTTTGTTCACCTGGCTGAAGGCCATGTTAGCTTTTGTCATCACTTGACATTCGTTGTCCACCCTTTGTCCATCTGTGTGTCGGTTATCTTTTCCCAATTTCATGTTCTCCTCTGAAACTGCAGGAACAAATTTAACCAAGTCAACCAAACTTTACAGAGTTTGCAAAAAGTTTGTTTGGCATGTCAGTCATGGGTCTGGCAAATTTAAGCTTTGAGCCAGCTCTTCAAAACTTTTGCTGGTTCTACAAAATTTCTTCAATTAGTAATCTTAAAATAATATGATTAAATTTCAAAGAAACATTCAACATGTTCAATTGTTATTTATGTTCTTTTAATGCTTACAAAGAAATGTAGAGGGGGGATTCTTTGGGTTCTGCTTTCTGCCTGTTGTTTTGCCATGAAATCTAGTGGGCACTTTACAGGCACTTGTTTCTTGACATGGTTAGCCCGATAGGGAAGATGTGGTGGGGTTACCATTCAGAAGAAATATATGCTTGTTTGGTATTTAGATTTTTCATTGTCATTACTTGAACCACAGGGCATTGTTACTGATTAGGTATTGTTTACTTCCTATGCATATACACAAACAAGGGCAGACATTTTTGTTGCACCTGTTTGCCTCAACCCCTGTTTATTTTGTTTAGTCCTTTCAGTATATTCAAAACCTGGTCTAGTTCACTCCAAGAGATATTTATTAGGGCCGGCCATCAAATGGCCACACCCTATAGTAATCAATCTGTCCGTCCATCTGTCAGTCTGTCTGTCAGTGTTTCCTATGTCGTACGATAACTTAAGATTGCCTTCACAGATTTTTATAATTTTTATACTCAATGTTGGACTTGACCAAAGGAAGGTCCCTTTCGATTTTGAGGAACTTAGAAAACTAAAAACTTAATTAGCTCACCTCAGGAAGTGAGGGGGGCTTATGTGATGCCCCTAGCGTTGGCATCAGCGTCTGCGTGCGCGTTCATGTCTAGTTACTGTAAACGTGGAAATTTTCGCGCAGGGGTAATTTTCGCTATGTTTGCAGAAAGGAAAAATGCGTGAAAATATCCCTCACACGAAAAGTTTGTTTATTTAAATGTTTTATTTGAGGAAGTCGAGAATTGTTCCATACCAACAATGATTCCGCGAAAATTACTCCCACGCGAAATGTTTGTTACCGAAAATCGCGAAAAAAACCACCCGCGAAAATTTCCATGTTTACAGTAGGTAGAATGGTTAAAATCTATTCGTGCTTACTGACATGTGCGACATCAACCATATTGGAATGCATGATGCATGTTGGGATGACAGCTGCAAGGCATGCTTCAGATGCTGTCTGTGACGTACATTTAACGCATGAGCGACTTGGTTTGGTAGAATGGTTAAAGTCCATTCCCGCTTAATGACATGTCCCACATCAAACATATTGGTATGCATTTTTAATGGCGGCGCCCTATAGTAATCAGTCTGTCCGTCTGTCTGTCTGTCCGTCTGTCAGCATTTCCTATGTCGTACGATAACTTAAGATTGCCTTCACGGATTTTTTTGCCTTCACGGATTTTTATGATTTTTATACTCGATGTTGGACTTGACCAAAGGAAGGTCCCTTTCGATTTTGAGGAAAATCGGAAAACAGTTTTTGGGGAAAAGCTTAGTTTTTATATGAAAAAATGCATATTTTGAGAATTACCTCTATGTCGTATGATAACTTAAAATTGCCTTCAAGGATTTTTATGAATTTTATACTCGATGATGAACTTGACCAAAGGAAGGTCCCTTTCGATTTTGAGGAAAATCGGAAAACAAATTTTGGGGAAAAACTTAGCTTTTATATGAAAAAATGCATATTTTGAGAATTA
>MJUU01016163.1:0-13113 GCA_002080025.1 Modiolus philippinarum | reverse complement strand
AATGTTCCAAGAAACATCATACTAAGATTTGAAAACAATCCATCCACTAGAACCAAAGTTATGCTGTCCACAGACACGAAAATACCTAATTTTACCCCTTTTTGGCCCCTTTTTTGCCTCTTTTTCAAAAACGGGTTGGGCAGGGAACGCGAGATTAAAACCCGGGCTTAAGCTTGTGCCAACAAACATCATACTAAAATTTGATAACAATCCGTTCACTGGAACTAAAGTTATGCTGTCCACAGACGCCGACGCCGACGCCAACGCCGACGCCGACGCCGACGCCGACGCCAGCGCCAGCGCCATACCATAATACGACCGCAAAATTTTTGCGGTCGTATAAAAATGTGCAAAATATAAACTTTCTATCTTGAAGACTAGAGGATATTTGCTCCTTAGTATGGGTACCATGTTGGCAGATATTTGATGCAAAAATGACTAAGTTCAACAACTGATAATTTTAGCTTAAATAATCAAAAATCAAAATCTGCCAGTAAAAAATAAAGACTTAACAACTCTTTTTTCACTTATTTCATCACTATCAAGTCACCTCAATGTGAGCTGCTTCCAAGTCCACATCTGCCCATAAAGTATCCCGAAATCTGTTGTCAAATCTGATAAACTTTTGGAACAAGCCGTACAACTGGTTCAACAAATGTAGTTCTTCTCCGGTTTTGTCCAGCTCTGTAAATGGTTTACATATAATGCCAAACAGTTTGGAGACAGAGTCCAAAGTTTTTCTTTTCAAATCAAACAGAACGTAACTTTGTTGGAAGAATTCTAGGCGTGATACAGCTTCAGCTGGAGGTATGCCTGGAACCATTGGACCTTGTCCATCAAAATCATTTCTAAATCTGAGAACTTCTACATTGAACGACTGCAAAAATAAAACAAAATAAAATAAAGTGGATATCGATTGTAAAGAAACATCAAAAGCTATTGAACAAGACAAATTTCCACAGTGTGGTTTTGTAATTTGTGAGGGGGAAGTGGGAGGGATTTCTGTTTATGGGATTATGAGTGTCAATTAAAATGTACTTAGATGTACTCAAAATATGAGTTTATATTTCAAAGCGTTATATATAATAGATTAAATTGAGCAAAAAAAAAATCATAGATCCATGTGATGGAATTGGCTCTTCTTTGGCTTTTAAAAGTACAACAAAATAATTAGAATTCAATTTGATTTTTCTGTAGCAATTGTCAAATGTTTTAACGATGAAATTAAAAAAAAAAAACAAATAATATCATTGTTCAAAAATATTTCACTTTGTTTGAATGGATAAAACCAAGGATATTAAACAATTTTGTATGAAAACCTGACAAGTATACTGACTTCAAGTGCTTTGTAAGTGTGTTTTTTACAGAAAATATGAACTTATATGTGAAAAATATATATGAAAATATGATTGAATGTAACATTATGCTTTTTTAGAGAAAATATGATTGAATGTTACATTGCAAGTGTTTTTTAACAGGAAATATGATTAAATGTTACATTGTAAGTGTGATTTTTTTTTTTACTGAAAATATGATTGAATATTACATTGTAATTGCGTTTTTTTTTTACAGAAAATATGATTGAATGTTACATTGTGTGCTTTTATATGGTAAATATGATTGTATGTTACATTGTAAGTGTGCTTTTTTACAGTAAATATGACTAAGTGTTACATTGTGTGTTTTTTACAGTAAATAGGACTGAATATTACATTGTTAATAATAATAATTTTAACAAAAAATCGAATTTACTGCTAATTTATTTTCTGCATATGCGCATTTCAACAACTTATGTCTCATCAGTGCAGATAAAATCAAAACATTTGGAAGTCCATTAACCAAAAAACATGTAAAAGCTGATAGAAAACAATTAACCAAAAGGATCTAAATAGAAAAGCCACAATTCAGCTAAGGACAGAGCTATGCATGAGGGAGATACTCCTTAGTTTTAAACAAAATTCTGTATAATTTGGATATTGCAAATTTCAATAAAATTGGTTTTCCGGTCAGCACAGAAGGTTGGTGAATACCCTCGGGGACTAACAGTCCACCAGCAGTGGCATCAGCCCAGTGTTAATAAATAACAAAATACCGAAGTTACTGTTAATTTGTTTTCTGCATACATGTATGCACATTTCGACAACTCATGTCTCATCAGTGCAGATAAAATCAAAACATTTGGAAGTCCATTAACCATTAATTGAATGTTACATTGTGTGTGTTTTTTTTTTTACAGTAAATATGATTGAATGTTAAATCATGCAACATGGTGCCAGTTTTTTACTATACCTTGACTTGTTTATCCAGTTCTTGTTCAAAAGCTCCACGTTTCTCTACCAGTAACTTATGTCTAACTTCCTCTGCTAGTTCCATCAGTTCCTGCCATTTGTCCCGTAACTGGTCCACTTCTTCTACTT
Source organism: Modiolus philippinarum (assembly GCA_002080025.1). NCBI lineage: Eukaryota > Metazoa > Mollusca > Bivalvia > Mytilida > Modiolidae > Modiolus > Modiolus philippinarum. The sequence goes on along the minus strand of MJUU01016163.1, from coordinate 10,696 downwards.
CATTACGTGGTAACCTCAACTCAAATTCCCTGCAAATGTAAATTAAAACAAATTAGATATTGGATATTCAAATATAAGGAAAGGCTCATATACAATCCAATTTTACTCATTGTCATTGTGTTGATCTACATCTGCTACATCTGTTACATGGTGATATATATTTTTTTTTTTTTATTGGTGAGTTGAGGTAATATTTCTAGAATGATCAATATAAGGCTTACATGTAATTTTCTGATAATAACATTGAAAACGTCCGTTTTCCTCAGCCTGGATAAAGGTTTAAGTTCAAATAACTTTCATGTAAATGATTTTTAAAATAAGCACCGAAGTGCAGGTACCCCTGCTGAAAAATGGCAATTTTGGTAATTTTTTGACATTCAAGTTGTCATGGAAACCTGCTAAAATGAGTTAGGCAAGCTATATTGCACATTCATATAGAGTGGCCAGTCCTCTTTCAATGCTATTGTGCATATAAGACATGAAAAGTCTTCAATCTATAACAGGAGAGTCAGAGTTTGATAGACCCCTAGTGGCAAAAATGCAGATTTTTGCAATTTTTGCTTACAAATTGGTGTAAAAATTCCAAAATTTTTTAAAAATTTATTCTTGGTGTCTGGCACATTTCTAGACCTTTTCTGTAAACAAAAAAGCCAAGAACTAGACATTTTTGCTGCAGGTCTTGAAGTACTGGGGGTCTATGACAGCCCACCCCTCACTAAAATCTCACTTTTTGCGACTTTTGGCTTTCCAAGGGTACTAGATAGGGACCTGCAACTCCAGCATTTTAGATTCTCGACCCTTTTGGGGTTATTTGTTTAGCTACAGTACCCTTCTGTCTGACATGCCTGCTAAGCTTCAATTTCCTACGTATAAGAAACCGTGAGGGACATAAAAGTAACCACAGGGTCCACGATGCCAAAAGGCATCGTCCGCCTGGAAAGTGTTAAGGTCGATTTCCAATCTTCTTAACAATCGTCCTTTTCATGCAACACATGCCTATTTCTAACGAATGGTAGCATGCTTTACAAAGTAAAGGCTAATATGCTTACCTGAGTTTAGCATACATGGTCTCAATAGGCAGGTATATTCCATCAATTTTATTTTCCATGTCTCGTAGTTCCTCTAACAAATGTAATGCACTGTTTAATTGGTCCAGTGTAATTACATCCAATTCAAGTCTGTTACGTACATTAGATCTGTATAAAACGGCACCATCTAACTTTTTCTACAAAAAATAGTTCAATGCAAATTAAGTATATTAAATAAATAATGTAGTAAGGTGAAGATTTTGAAATTCGAAAAATGTCATTCGGATATCTCGGATTTTATCCATTATTATTATGCAATGTATTTTGCTCCATTACACCCAATTTTCTACTCATAAAAGTTTTTAGTAGGCCATGTAAGGTCAGTAACCAGGAGTTCACTAGATTGTAGATTTTCTTTCAATGTGAAAGAAATCTGTAATGTCCATGTTATACAAAGGTAAAAGTCCAAGAGAGCCTTTTCTCACAATTTTTAAAATGTGAAATATCTTGAAAACAATTTCCATAACCTATTAATATTTTTAGCTGATTTTATTCATTTACCAATGCTTTTTCAATTTATGGTATCAATTTAAAATCAGATTTATTCATCTTCACCTTACTACATCTGTAAGACAAATACTTATTTTTGATTGCATGAAATATCAAGTTCATATAATTCTACTTCATTGAACATTGAAGACAAACACACTTATTTTTGTACACATGTATACAGTTTTAAATGCCTGATATTTCTCTGAACACAAAAAAAAATAAGTTAATCCCTAAATCATTTATTAAAAAACATTCCTTGATGAAGATCAATACAGTTTTTTACACACAATTTACAAGAAAAGATCCAAAAAGTTCTATTAAAATATGATTCATATTGATTGATGTTTATTAACATAGTGGGAGGCTTTGGATCCAAGAAAACGAGTTTAACCCCACGGCAATTTTTGTGCCTGTCCCAAGTCAGGAATATGTTGGTCATTGGCTTGTCCTTGTCTTCTAATAAGATTTTAGTTTCTTTATATTTGGGTTATTGGATGTGGTTTGTTTCCATTGATTTATTAACTTTTTTACCTTTTTGGGGCCATTTAGGGCTTGCTATATATAAATGGTGTGAGGTTCCTCACTGTGTTGAAGACCGTATGGTGACCCCTAGATGCTTTGTTTTGGGTCGCTTTAACCTGGATATGGGATGTTGTCTCCTTGACATTTACCCCATTTTCTTTCTTTTTCATATGTAACAAACCTTGGCTTCCTCGTGTAACACTGATGCAAAGTGACTCTTCCACTGCATAGCAAATCCATGTAAAGCATCCTTTATTGGATCTGTCTTCAGACAGATAGGTCCTACAGGTAGTATCTCTGGTATAGCAAGAACTTTCTTCTCTATATATAGGTATCTTTCTACTTCTCGTTTGATGGCAAACATACCAGGGTCTGACTGCATGAACTCCTTAAAATTTCCATGTAAATCATCTTTCCATAGGAAATCATAGTAGCTAAAGTGAAATATGTGTTTGTTGACAACTGGTTCAACCTCTGTAATGATAGATATTTTTGTGCTGAGAAATACACAAAGTTGTAACTATGATTAATGTATTAGAAAGTAGACTGACAAAGTCGAAGTAGAGATAGATTTTCAGAATTTTACTGTAAATTGATATATTGGTAGTTTATCAACTGTTCAAGTCTTATCATTTTATATGAAGCTTTTAATTAGTTTCTGATGTTCTTGGGAGGCATTTTGATTGTGATTATAAATTTTATCTCATCTCCAATACAATTGAAATTGACTATTGCTTTTTTCCATGTCTGAACTTGCTCTCAAAATACAATTTTTCTTGACAGCAAAGATTAATAGGTTCTTGAATGAGATCCCATTAAAGATCAGGAATTCTTCCATAAATGGTAGTTTACAATGTACGATGACCTGTGTAAGATTGATACATGTGACCTCATCTTATACCGGTAAATGGCCTACCCATAAGTGTTCATTTTTGTGAGATAACAATTGTTACCATGACTAAACGTAATAAAACACCGGACATCACAACTCGAATGGCGGCAACGTTATCTACACGGTATAGGTTTGCAGGTGTTTCTCTACATATTTTATGGAAGAAATAGGAACCTTCACTCAATCAAAATTAAAGATTTGAATATCTTTCACTCGTGTAAGAAATTATACATGTACGTCTTTCCTCTCGTTTTGCTACGCTCAACTCGAGAAAAGACGAAAGTTCTTACGCTTGTGAAAGATGTCTCGATCTTCAATCTGACCTATGCAAGATCCTATTAATCTTTCATAAAATATAAGAAATTTTGTCTTTTTTTAAGTTAAGAGCAGCAAACCAAGATGAAAAGAGGTAGAATTCATTTCACAAGTAAAAGATAATTTTGATTGAATTGAAATATCTATTTCTTTGGTCAAATAAGGAAAGAAACACCTGGCAAACTATATTGTGAGAGCTGTATCACTGCCATTTGAGTGTACTTTACATTGTAACTTCAGGAATTTAATGTCTGAATCAATTTATATCTAGCTAGCATCAGGTAACTTCTGAATCAGCTTATATCCTGCTGACATCTGGTTAACTTCTGAAAACTTCTGAAGAGAGCAACTTTGTAGCCCTCGGGCTGTTTGTAATCCTCGTTAAATAAATAAAGCATTAAATTAAATTAACTTCTGAATCAGATGATATCCTACTAACATCAGATTAACTTCTGAATCTGTTGATATCCTGCTAAAATCAGGTTAACTTCTGAATCAGCTGATATCCTGCTAACATCAGGTTAACTTCTGAATCAGTTGATATTCTTCTAAAATCAGGTTAACGTCTGAATCAGCTGATATCCTGCTAACATCAGATTAACTTCTGAGTCAGCTCATCAGGTTAACTTCTGAGTCAGCTGATATCCTGCTAACATCAGGTTAACTTCTGAATCAGCTGATATCCTGCTAACATCAGGTTGACTTCTGAATCAGCTGATATCCTGTTGAAAAGTCATACACTCATACTTACCTTCTACAATGTGTGTTAACTGAGATAACATCTGGTTAACTTCTGAATCAGCTGATATCCTGCTAAAAAAGTCATACACTCTGTCCTTCTCAACCCAGGTTACATCTAGTTTAATAAAAGAAAGAAATGAGAGAACTTTTATTGTCATATTTGGATTTTTATGTAGGTATTTTAATTTCAGAGTTGGTAATATGAAACCAGTAAATATACAGTAACAAGTATGGATCGTATTGCAAGGCAATACAGAAGTCCCCTACCGGTGGAATAATTCTTTGTTATACCAGCAAAAATAGTTAAAGAAGAAAAGTTTTCCGAGCCCAAGGCCCATAACTCCGTCAAAAATCAATGGACCCAACCTATACTCAAACTTGATCTGTAACCCATAGTGGTTGATTAACAATGCAAATATCAGCTTCATATCTGAAACAGTTTAGAAAAAAAGTGTGGAAAACCTATATTTTACTAAAATTTTCTAAGTAAAAGGGCCATAACTCCGTCCTTAATCAATGGACCGGAACCAAACTTGAACTTGATCTGTAACTCATAGTGGCAGTTTCACATAGCAAATATTAGCTTCATATCTGGAACGATTTAGAAAAAAAGTCCGGAAAACCTATATTTTACCAAAATTTTCTAAGTCAAAGGGCCATAACTCCTTCCAAAATCAATGGACCAAAACCAAACTCGAACTTGATCTGTAACTCATTGTGGTAGACTCACATAGTAAATATTAGCTTCATACCTGGAAAAAAAGTCTGGAAAACCTATATTTTACCAAAATTTTCTAAGTAAAAGGGGCATAACTCCGTCCAATATCAATGGACCGGAACCAAACTCGAACTTTATCTGTAACTCATTGTGGTAGACTCACATAGCAAATATTAGCTTCATATCTGGAATGGTTTAGAAAAAAAGTCCAGAAAACCTACATTTTACCAAAATTTTCTAAGTTAAAGGGCCATAACTCCATCCAAAATCAATGAACCGGAACCAACCTCGAGCTTGACCTGTAACTCATTGTGATAGACTTACATACCAAATATTAGATAAATATCTCTTACAGTACGAGAAAAAAGTCCGGAAAACTGAGTGTGATGAACTGACGGACTGACGGAGTGCAAACCTAAAGTCCCCTTCGGCGAAGGACAACTTCCACCATAAACAAGTGTGGATTGTATTACAAGGCAATACAGTAATCCCCTACCAGTAGAACAATTCTTTGTTACACCAGCAAAATCAGTAAAGAAAAAAGTTTTCAGAGTCAAAGGCCCAAATCCGTCAAATCAATTGGCCAGTAAAAAGCTCAAACTTGATCTGTAACTCACGGTGGTAGACTCACATAGCAAATATAAGCTTAATATCTGGAACAGTTTAGAAAAAAAAGTGCAGAAAATTTTCTAACTCTTAGGCCCATAACTCCATTCCAAATGAATGGACCAGAACCAAGCTAAAACTTGATCTGTAACTCATAGTGGTAGACTCACATAACAAACATTAGCTAATTATCTCCTATAGCATGGGAAAAAAGTCTGGAAAACTTTAGTGTGACTGATTGACAGACTGATGGGAGGACTGACGACCTGATAGACTGACGAAGTGCAAAACTATAGTCCACTTCCGCAAAGCTAGTAGGCAACTAAAAAAACAGAGGAATCTCACTTTTACCAGAACCCTAGATTTCTGTTGTTCTTTCAGAATTATTTATCTGTACTTATGAGATATAATTTTTCAAAAGAGAAAAGAATTTTGTGACCTACAAGAGTTTTCCAATTTACCCTTCACTTACTGAATGGGGGTATAAAAATGAAACTTATAAAAATACCAAGAGTAAAAATAACTTGAAGTACTGAAAAGGTTTAATAGTTAAAAATGAGAGCTAAGTAGTTCAGTTTAAATGTTTGCAACACTGAAGCCTTTAACTCTAATTTGTAGGTTTGCACTTTCTAGACCAACAGGGTTCATTCATCTAGCAACTGCTCATGTGGCTATCAGATTTGTCAGTTACCTATTAAGATTTATTCCAGATACAGTGAAACCTGTCTAAATCTGTCTAAACTGAACCCCTTTGGGACAGAAGATTTTGTTCAGTTTGGAATGGTGTTCTGTTTACACAGGTTCAAAATATACAGACATTGACAGATAGAGTCTCGACATTGTGTTTGGTTTAGATAGGTTTTCAGTTTATACAGGATTCGGTTTAGACAGGTTTCCCTGTACTTCAATTCCCCCTGTCACTAGAACTGACAATATGTAGCCAAATTAGTGCTGAAAATTACTTTAAAATGGAAATCACAGAAGTTATCTCCTTTTCTTTCTAATTACTCTACACAAAAAAATATTTTTCATGTAAAACATTACCTCTACAACATTCTACAACAGCTCTGGCGATATCATTAATAGCTGACTGTGCTGTATCTAAAGTCGGCTGTACAGCTATTACAGGTATGTTAAACCCGACCTCTATTTCGAACCTAACAAATATCAATGACATACCATTATAATCAAAAACTAATGACAAACTTTCAATATTAGAATTAACTATTATTTGATGACAATGTATATATTTACAGATGGTTCAAAAGTTTATTTCAGCAAAGAAATGGATGTGTTTTAAAAAAATCACTCTTATGTAATGATATGTTTGGCCGATATCTTACTTTAGAATGTCTACATTTACTAATAGAACATGTAGAACAATAGAGCATTTGTCAGGAGAGTACCTGTGTGTATTGTCTTCATGTTTTTACTTCATTGTAAGAATACTCGTCTTGTTAAGTTGGACTTTTTTCTAGTTTGATTTTTTTCTGTGAGTCTTTTTGTGTATTTATTCTTTAAGCCATTCACCACAAATAGGGGGAGGGTTTGGATCCAAGAAAACGAGTTTAACCCCACCACAATTTTTGCGCCTGTCCCAAGTCAGGAATATTTTGGTAGTATATGATTGAAGACTTTAAGCATTAATTTCAAACTCAATGAGATAGCAATTCCCAAAATTTGAACTTGGAAAGGCCTCAAACCACAAATTGAAAAACAAACAAAGCAATGATTTTTTGCAAAGAAATGAAAATTGAAACCTGCAAATTAAAGTACTTTCACATATAAGCTAGGAATATCAAAACTTTAAATTAGGTATTGTTTTCTAAGAAGTTTATTTGTTGTAAATATGTGAGATCATTTGTTGGTTAATTTATATGAAGTTTACTCACTGTAAATATGTGAGATCATTTGTTGGTAAATTTATATATAGTTTACTCACTGTAAATATGTGAATTTATTTGTTGGTTAATTTATATGTAGTTTACTCACTGTAAATATGTGAGATCATTTGTTGGTTAATTTATATGAAGTTTACTCACTGTAAATATGTGAGATCATTTGTTGGTAAATTTATATATAGTTTACTCACTGTAAATATGTGAGATCATTTGTTGGTTTATTTATATGAAGTTTACTCACTGTAAATGTGTGAGATCATTTGATGGTTTATTTATACGAAGTTTACTCACTGTAAATATGTGAGATTATTTGTTGGTTAATCTATATGAAGTTTACTCACTGTAAATATGTGAGATCATTTGTTCTTTCTGTGGTCCAAGTCATTTGGGATAATGCTGACATACTGGTATGTGGTCTATCTGTCATTGCAGACGACACACGGCTTGCAGCAGACGCTATTCTACTGCTGCGACGTGGACTGGCATTTGGAGACAATGATGGATTTGACCATGAACTTGAAGCTCTCAATTCTTCCTCAGGACAACTGGTAGAATCAACTAAGGCTGACAATGAAATCTTGGCAGCAGACAGTACAGCCTCATAAACTTGTTCTTTGTAAAATGCTGTTGTAGAAAAAAAACTTTATTTGACACTAATGTTATTGTCAATGAAGAGATTTAACTCCCAAAAATGTTATAATTACCAAGCATACAATATACATTGTGTTTTTACTGTCTGCCAATAACTACCCATGAATCATACAATATACATTGTGTTTTTATTGTTTGGTAATAACTACCCATGAATCATGCAATATACATTGTGTTTTTACTGTCTGCTAAAGACCACCATAAAATATTTTTATAAACCCAAATATGACAAAATCAAGTCCAAATTTTGAAAAGAAAATACTGTCAAAATGAAAGGGGAGAGTCTAAAATCATAAACTATAGATCAGAAATTGCCAAAATAGTTTTGACTTGTAACTTACAAATAAGGTTAGAAATATATCTCTCCTCTTCAGCAGCTCGTTGTCTTTCTTTAGCAGCTTCATTTTCATCAACCATCAATGATAATTTCTTGGCTTTTGGATTGTGGTGTTCTAACTGTTAAAATAAGTTTTTGAATAACCTTAGCAATGTGTCATATATCTTTTGAAACAAACCATTCATGGTATACAGAAAAAGCTCCTTATAATTCAACCATTTGGTCAGGCAGATTTTTATAACCAGTTTGGCGATAAACTGAGAAGGGTGGAAAACTGAAAGTAGGTAGTTTTACAGCTGTAAATAAAGAATGACTGATTTGTCTAACTAAGGCTGTCGCCAAATTGCAGCCAGTCGTACCCCAGCTCCTTGAATCCTGAATCACTATGGCACGTGCAAATCTTAGCTTGTGTGGACACAATACAGGTATAGACATAATGATTTACCCCTTTTTTCCAGAAAATAAACACAGTTGAATTATCTCCCCTTCAAAATTTTGAGCAGGCACCATAATACTTCATGCACATACTTCAATTGTGTAACATTTCATAAAAATCACATATTCTGTTTGAGAAGACATACACTGACAAGGTACCTCCTTCCTTTTTTCCTGAAAATATCCAAAGTTAAATTGTCTCCCCTTCAAACTTTTAAGCAGCAACCATATTACTTCATGCACATCTTCAGGTGGTATACTATAACTTTGTAACATTTCATCAAAATCCAAGCAGCAGTTTAAGAGGATATGTACTGACAATGTTCCTCCGCCTTTTTCAGAAAATATTCAAAGACAAATTATCTCCCCTTAAAATTTCAAGCAACAACTATATACATGCGACTTCTAAAAAAAATCATTCATATGAATAAATGAATTATCTAATCAATTTATGTTAAGTAAAAAGTCTTCTTAAGTATAATAATATTGATTGGCGTTATGATCGTTGTTTAAATGACTGTAAATTGACCGATCTGTAAGTATAACGGTGGATGTAGGTATGTGAGTTTGGTATTTAAACAGAAGTCATTTATACAGGAGGAATTCTGTTCTGTTGAAATCATTAGTGATAAGCAAGTTAGGGAATAAATTGGGGAGGGGGACAAAAAATCAAGACTTGCTGTATTAGTTACATATGAATAACATTACACAATTAATTTTCTCAACAATATTCAAATCTGAACTGGAAGTAGAAATTGCCATACTTTTGTGTGGTCAACAATTAACATGTTATAAGTCAAATACAAAATATATAATCTGAATTACAAGTTTGGTTTGAAAGCAATGGAAAAAGATACATATAATATTCCCCTGCCCCAATCCGTGGTAGGATCAAAATACTACAAGAAGTTTTGCCAAATTGAATGACATGTCATGGAGATATAAATACAGTCAAACTTGCCTTAGTGGTCACCTTGAATAAGCAGCTACCTGATTTTAAAGGTCACCTTTTATAGTTCCCTTTTATATTTCATATAAATTAAAACTCATTTAAAAGGCCACCTTTCTTAAGGGAGTACGAGTCTCAAAAATTTTGTAATTAGAATAAAAATTCTGACCTTTTGTCTTGAAGAACACATCTAATGGAACAACTTGAGCAAAAAATTTTGAAAATCCATGTAGGAATTTTTTAGATATAAGAAGTCAAAATTTTGGCGGGAAACAGATCTCTCTAGAGTTTTCCTTCAATTTACATAAGATGTTTATAGGCCTTTAGATACATGAAATTATAATTGGAAGTTGATTAAATTTTATACACAGTCTATTTTATGTATTTTAAAGTGACTTATGACCAAGAAAATGTGATCCATGTGCAAAAAATTTTAGCACTGTTTGAATGGATAAAACCTGAGGATATAGAATGCTTCTGAAATCTGAGGCTCGTACTCCCTTAAAAGGCCAGTTTGAGTTCTTCCCAATGGTGAAGTTTCAATGTAAGTATTTACTCTCATACTTATCACAGACATTTGTTTCGATAAGTCATGTACAATGGAAATATTTATCATTTTTGACCTAATTACAAGAAAAACGGAAATTCAGCAAAAATATGACAGAATCATATTGAATGTATTTATGGGAAAATTATTGTGAAACATTCATATCCTTTCATAAAATATATATCGACAATAAATAAAGGAAATAGAATTTCAGAGAAGACACAGTCATTAGTTTAACATTGAGTCTGAAACTCACGAGTTGATTATAAAGATTTAAAATAAAAGAATAATATAGTTATGAATAATATTTCTACTGTTTTGAAAACAAGAAAAAAATAGAAAATTGAAATATATTTTTAAAGAAAATAAACAAAGAAATTACTTGAATTATAAGAAGACTGAAATATATATTTTAAGGAAAAGAGACATAGTAATTATTTTTTATTATCAACTTTATATATGTGTTAGATTATTTGGTAAAAAAATTCCAACCATATCTGAC